>APFE030012984.1:109683-169044 GCA_000404065.3 Pinus taeda
ATAGTTGGGTAGGTAGATGGGGTTGCAGAAGTGGTCTCTCTTTCAAGACCAAAGTTGCTAAAACATCTACAGGAAAATCAACACACTGGAGCATGACTAACTTCCCTGTTTTCATTTGTATATCACTCATTACTAACACCCTTTCCCAAGCTGTATAGAGCAGAGAAGTTTATGTCTTTGTCATGTTCTTATGGCCTTAAAAGCCACATTTCTTGTGCAAAAAGTCTTTTCATTTTGATCTACTCTTTACACTAAGTTATTTTCAAGAAGACTTGGGTGTACTAATCCTCATCCATATTCTCCCCCCACATTAACAGCTAATCCTACTATGTAATTCCCCTATCTCACCCTTCCCTACTAGTATTAACACCATGGTGTATAAACCCCAAAATTTCTATAAATATCCCTCCCCTGGCATTATAGCCATATGGTCTATTCAAAAGGGAATCAAAGTGACACCTGGTCACTTTGAAGAACCTCCCAGGTCATCTCTTCTCATTCCATGTCATTTTGTTCATATAGCCCTTATTTGCAAAGAAAAATCACAATAAAACCCCTCCTACCCATAACCCTTTTTTCCAAATAAATGATAAAACCCGAACAACCATAAAACCCAAAGTTCCCACCCAAATATGTAAATCAATATTTTAATTCCATGGCGGGCCCCTTCCCAACCTGCACGGCCCGTCGGAGGACCCGCCAGTCGTCCGATCTCCGCCGGTTAGATCCAAGGGTGGGCGGTCAATCTTGCGCCCCGATCTGTCGAGCTTTAGCGTCCGGGGAAAGTGGTTTTGGGCCCGCACAAGGACGCGTGGCGGGTGCTGAGGTTGTTCGGAGCCCTCTCCTCGATACCGCCTTTGCCCCAAAGGTGGTGCGGGGAACCCGCTTACCGCCATCCAGCTTATCGCTCTCCCTCCCACGTCACTCCAACGCCATCCTGACGTCACCTTATTTTGTCTGCCCCTGCGCCCCGTGGCCCTCCACGCAGCCCTGCCACCACATCAGCCCGCCACCGTGTCCTGCCACCCTGGCTCTCACATCAGCGCCATGTCACCGCCGTACTATGGGCCCACCATGATGTCATGCTGACGTCATCGGCGGAAAAGCGCCAATAGCAGCTTTTCCCCAAATTCAATGTTATAAACGGCCAAATAAGCCGTTTTAAGTCATTTTCATGCGTAAAAGAAGGAGCCGTTGACAACCAGCTGCCGCAAAAAATTGTCTTCCAACCAACAAATTCAAAGATTTCAACCGTTGCAAGTCCACAATTCCACTGCTAAGCCTCCACAGCCCGGCTCGCAAGCGTCCAAGCTAGTTTTTCCAGGTACCCTTCAGACTGCCTTACTCAGTGGGACAAGGGACCTCAATTACAATGATTGCACCAAAGGCGCCTACTACATTAGTAACAACAATGGACAAAGGCAAAGGCATACTAGGTGCAGAAGATGAGCTGGTAAAGGGACAAATTGAGCATCAGGCTGAACAACAAACAGAGCAACAGAAGGAGAAGGAAACAGAGCAAGAGACACAGCATAAAGCAGTACTGGGAAACAGGCCAGAACAGGCCAATAGGATGATAGATTTCTTGAACAGGCATGAACAGGAGGAATTGGCAGCCATGGGCATTCCCAATAGAACAGAAGCTGTCCTCCTTGCCAAGAAAGTGCTCACCCTCAGGAGTTATATACAGGCAGTGGAGAGAAAGTGTTTTGAAATAACAGCAGATGTGGAGGAATTCAGGATCAAAATGGCAAAACTGCAAGCAAGAGGCCTGCCCAGTCTATTAACTAGTGCAGGAAAATTGGTCTCCCAAGAGCAGTTTGCCAACAGAATGGTGGCATATATTGAAAATCAGATCACTGCATCAGGCAGTTCATCCGAACAGACAGGGCCTCCCTCAGGACAGAATTTATATGATAAATTGGGAGGCCTATTCTTCATTGAAAATGAAGTAAATCACCTTTTTGAAACTCCTCCCAATTTTTTCAAATATACAGAGGCTGATGAAACCTTGATAAAAATTAGGAGGCATCAGATGCCCAAGGAAGATTGGTGGCAATCAATGCTCAGAATTCTGCCACGTTAGCTTCAACTATTCAGCCACTACCAACCCAGGTCAAATACAGGACAACATGAGGATAAAGCGAGCATCTAAGGCAGTTAAAGGCGGACCAACAGATGGACCATGACAGCTGGCAAAAGGACAAAGTAATGCACAAAACTTGGTGGTACACCCTCAGTTAACTCCAAGAGCCACCAAGTCAGCAGTCTCTGACCATTTCCTGACAGGGCTAAGAGGACACACAAACCACAGCTGCACGGATAGGCCACTCAGCAGTAAAGTCAAAAACACTCAGCCGCTTCAACCAACTTCATAAGCTCCAGATGCCAAGATTGTTCTGACAGGAGTTAATAGCTTTTATAACTCATTAAAGATTGCAATAACTGCTCATCTACCATCTCAGTACTATTGTAGGAAGATATTTTCTGCTCAGATGACTCATACCTGAGATATTTTTGTAATAGACTTCTATATATTCCCCCTCGTATTTGTTAGCAGGGGTTGGACTCCGGATGAAAGAGATCTCTTGATTTCTCTTCTACTACTCTTATGTGTAAATATTCAGACAGCTAATACAAAGGATGATGGAATTTCTCCAAGCGTTGTGTCTCTCTTGATGTCCTGATGATGTATGACTAAGAATTTGCAGGATTCCTGTGTATTTCATGGCTCGATAAGTTTTACTTGCTACTCTCTGTTACATATATCTTTGCTATACTGTCATGTATCTTTCATGTTCTCCATGTACTCAAAACTAAACGGCCAGGAAAATCTTTGATTACCCTGAACTCAATCCTAGTCGTTTTACATGTTTTCTTCAGTTAAAGTATCTAAAGAGTAATTCTTCAGTGCTACCTTTGATACTGTATCTTCATAATGTTCTGTTAGTTTAGGAATTCAAGTGATTGCTCCTAAATAATAGGCCTCCTTCATGTTACTCAGCTTAGTAAGGAAACCTTGATTGCTCTTTACTGGTTACTCTCCATTTTCACTCTCACAATTTACGAATTGTTTCATAGAATACATACAGGCCCTGTAATTACAACTGCACTTAAGTCAAGATCTCAAGGGAACGACAGTCAAAGACCCCATTGCCCAATGGATTAGTCACACCTGCAGACAGACTCTAAAAGCTATTAGAAGCATCCTCCCAACCTAACATAAAAACAACCAAAAATTCACTTCATAACTAGCCTAAAAACTTCATTAAAACAGAGACAAACCTGACAGAGAGAGCCCTCTCTGATTACAGCTGGGCTAGAAGCTGTAATCCAAAGATTGGTTAGTGGTTACCCCGGCCGTATTCCCTTGGGAGTCAAAGGGAACAACCTGGGTGTTAACACCTTTTATGCTTTGAGTCTTGGAATTGATTGTGAAAGAGGAAAGTTAATGGAGCTTAGGGAGGGATGGGTGGCACCCAGCAGGTAATGTAAGACACGTATGAAGCTCAACACATGAGTAAGCATATCAGAAGGCAAGACTATGAAATTCGGTTGGATTGGTTGGGTCCATTGTGGTAAATGGACGATGGTAGTACATACATGAGAAAGGTAACCATAAAAGGTAAAGTAAATGGATATGAGGTGTAGGATGCCTTGGCTAAGTTGGAAAATGTGGTTCTCAATGTTTTGCATACTATGCACAAATAAGGAAGTTCTCTTAACCTAGACCTTATTCTATCTGGTAATTATGTTATTATCATGACTAAGTGGATGTTTATATATGCATACATGTATGTATTTATGTATGTCATTGTCTCACAGGGTGATGATTATTTTATGCTAATGATTATATATGTATGTATGTATGTATCTATGCCACTCTCTGACAGTGTTGTCAGAGATCATTCTTGTGGGGGAATGATTGCTTACGCAAGTGAATGGCATGAAGAGATTCCTGGTTCATGAGGAATTAAGTAGGAAGAGTAGCCTGATAGATTAGTACCATGTGGATACAAATTGATATTATGTGATTACAATATTTCTATGTTTATGTTATGGATAGGCCAATCCCGAGGGATATATCAGGGAAATGAAAGCAATGTGGTTTACAACATGCTAAGATCAACATGGATGGTGGGAAGACACTGGAAGCAAGGTTTCTTGGTAGAGACATTGTGGTTTTGGGTATGTGGTACTACTGTTGTGCATATGTTGTATATGTTGTACATTTTGCATATGTGATGTTGTGTGCATATGATGTTGTGTATATATAGTGTGTGTACATGTTGTTTATGAAATTATTATGTACAAGGTGGTATAGATAGCGTTGTGCAAATATTGCATATGTAGTGTTGGGTATAGATGGTGCTATGTACATGTTGGATATGTGGTGCTATGTACATATGGTGTTGTGTGCATGTTGTACATATGGTGCTATGTATATATGGTGTTATGTGCATGATTGTACAAGTGGTGTTGTGACCATGTGGTGTCGTGTACATGTTGTACATATGGTGTTGTGTGCAGGAGGTATTGTGTACATGTCGTGCATATGGTGTTGTGTACATGGGGTGTCGTGTACATGTCATGCATGTGGTGTTGTACGTCTGGTATTGTGTACACATTGTACAGGTGGTACGATGTACATGTGGCATTCTGGACATGTTGTGTAGGTGGTGTCATGTACATGTGATGTTTTTTACATGTTATGCAAGCGATGCTATGTATAGGTAGTATTGTGTACATGTTGTACATGTGTTACTGGTGTACATGTGGTATTATGTGCATATCGTACATGATGTGTTATAGGCATGTGGTACTATGTGTGTGCATTGTGTAGTCATGGTATCATGACATGTGTATTCGTTATGTTTTACTCTGTGTACATATATGTATTGTGTGGGGTTGTACATCGGGTATAGATGTATGTATTGTGTTGTATGTTGGGTGAAGGTGTATGTATTGTGTGGTAGTGTACACTGGGTGTAGGCACATGTATTGTGTTGTGTTGTACACATGGTGTAGGTGTATGTGTTGTCTATCAAGTGTAGGTGCATGTATTTCATGTTGTTGTATTCCATGTGTGGTTGTATGTGTGTGATGCACACTATGTGTATGTGTACATGGTTTAGGATAAGGCATTGGGTGTTTTTCTAGTGTGGCAACCGATCCGGAGTGCGTACAAAATAAGGACAAAGGTATACACTAAGGATTGATTAAAGGATAAGTATCAATATTTTATTTCAGTTTTATTATGCATGTGATTTATGATCCTGGTCAATGATGATTACATGTGATCTATGATTTTGGTTTATGATGGTTACATGTGATTTATGATTTTGATCTATGATGCTTGTGTTTTGAGCTAACGTGATGTGATATGTTTATTCATGATGATTTTATCAAAAAATTAGTTTGACTTATTGTGACAAGAAGTAAATAGGATTGCAAGTGTACCTTATTGATGAGATACCAATGAGGTATGATATGAATTTATTTCAATTTATTTTAAATCTAATGGAAGTTATGTGCTTTATACAGGAAGCACGAAAATGACTGCAAGCATTAGCAACGTCAGTGAAATAAATTGGAACAAATAGTAGTATGCTTGTAAAGTACTTCAAAAGCAAGGCCATTGTGGGATACTGGTACCCAATAGTGTCCATTGATTTCCATGAGCATGATATAACTAGTATGATGGTTTTGAGGTAGGGATATGCCTTGGTGTTTGTATCTTCCGATGTGAAGAAGCCTTACTAAGGGATGAACTTCTCAGAATGGGGGTGCTAGAGGAACTTGGAAGGTGTGTGACTGCATGGAAGGGGGTGACAGGATTGCCTGAGGACCATGTAGAAGAGAAGGGAAGGTCAGGATATATTTGTTTTAGTCATAAGCATTGCCAGATGGAATCAGATGCACTTTGGGAGTGTGCCCTGGAACAATGATTTGGTAATTGTTCATTGAGAGGAAAAGTGGCGCAAGATTATAGTGCTAGACATTGGATGCAACTTTGACTTTGACAATGGATTTTGGACATCCTGGGAAGGAGGTGAATCATGTATTACTTTGAGGGTGGAGGTGTGAGCCTTTGTATTCCCTTATTGCAGATGCAGGCACCATATCCTTTTTTTTTGTTGGTTGAGAAAATTTGCATATGTCTATGTGTATATCATTGTAAATATTGTATCAAGCTGATTTATAAAGCTCCATAGACAATATGATTATTTGATGGGTGAAGGAAATGTGTATGTGTGTATATGTGGTTATTAATGTAAATAACATAACGAGCTATGTCATAAAGCTCCTTTAAATTGTATGTTTGTCATGTTTTAGTAGATGGTCATTATAAATATTGCAATGAGCTATGTTATAAAGATCCATGGGTAGCATGTTTTGTTTTCAGCGGTCTTGTTGGTTATAGGTGTCACTGAAAACTGAGGATGGTGTTCCCCCAAGGGGGAGGGTTCTCTAATGGCCCTGGTTAAAAATCCATATAAAACTATATAAGACCACGGTTGATGTAACATGTATTCCAAGCTGAATGGTGGGAAAAACATCCTAGTGGGTGTTCATATAAGTTATTATGGCTAAAGGAAATTGGAAAAGGAAATGGAAAAGGCTTTGGAAAGGCAAAATGGAATTTTGGCACATTTATTTATGAAAATAATGGAAATTAGGAGAAAAGGGAGGTGAAAGGTCACAAGTTGCATGTGAGGAGGAAAATGAAGGAAATTAATGGAAATTGAAGAAAATAGAGGCCTCATTCATAAAAAGGCATATGAGGATCAGTGGGCAAGGCTTGATCAATGTAAAATTTTGTCAGTTTAGTTTTAGAGCTCTCTCATTATTCTCTCTCTCTCTCTCTCACACACTCACTCACTCTTGGACACTTAGATTTATCTTGGAGCACTTTGGCATTGGAACAAGAAGGGAAAATAAGGAAAGAGGATGCAAAGATCAAGAATGGCAAGGTAGAATCAAGAATCTACAATAGTATTATTTGTAGGTATCGATTTTCATGCATATTTTCCTTACTAGATTTCGCATGCATGGTATTGCATGTGGTTCTTTTTATGTTATGGAATGGGTTTTGCCAGGTGTAACAATGTTTTCAGCCTAGCCTTTCCATTTCTGGATAGCCATGATGTGATGGGGTTCTCATGTTTTTCTTAAGTTGGACTGCCCAATGGATTTGAAGCTGAGTGAGGTGGATCTTCCAATGATAGAGCATATGGCCTAATGGTCCTTGAACTAGACTTTGGATCATGGTAAAGTCACTGGCTTGGTGACCCTAAGCCAGAATATGGGTTGCAGTAAATCTAAGATTGTGTTGCCTTGGTGGGCCTAGGAATCCTTACCAGTGAATGACAGGGTATACAGTAAAGCCAAGAGGTGGTTTTCTCTCCGTTGGGACTAGTAATCCCAAGTTTGGGATATGAGGTAAAGCCTGGAGAGTGGGTCTACCTTTAGGGCCTAGTGAAGGTTTGGATAGTGGTAAATATTGAGAGATTAGGAGATAGGAAAATTCCTCACAGTGTAGGTGGAGAAATCTAGTGGAAAACATGCTTGTTTTGGCCTGATGATCTAGTGGAGATCATGGTAAATCTTGTTATGATATGTTTATTATGTTGGCCTAGTGATCTGGGATGGATTAAAATAAAGCTTGGTTTGTATTGATGAGGGTGAGTTGGTTTAGCCTCGGTATGTCCTAGTTGGTTCTTTTGGTTTGAGTCCCACATTCATTCTTGGAATATGACAAGGGGGTGATTGGCTAAAGAGAGACTTGGCTCAGCTAATATATGGTTGGGTGGAATGTGGTAGTCCCATCTCTGCTTGGTTTTTTTCATTCATTAATGACAAATTCATTCCCTTGGTTTTCATGAGTAAATGTATTGGTTTATATGTGGATTTTATGGCTGATATATTTATGGTATTTTTGTTGTTACTATGCTAGTTATATGTATATTTTATGACAGTAGCTATGTATGGTGGTTAGTATGTTTTTACTTGTAGATGAGTGGACAATGTATTTATGAACTAATAGATGATAATGTAGCAAAAGGCATGAAGGAACAATGGTTCTTAGCGATTCTTAGATAAGTAAGAGATCCTTATGCTTAATTATGTTGTTTACACATATAGATTACATGTTTGCGATATGTTTGATGAAACTCTTGTCATGGCTAATAGGGGTCTATTTAACAACTTGCTTAACTAATTTCATCTACTTCATTATTCCCTTGTTATTTTACTACTCTTAAGATATCATTCCATTCTAGGTAGTGACCTAGGCTCTGGGCCAGAAAAAGTGTCTCAAATCCCAAGGAAACTGGCACATGACTTGATAAATTGGTCCCTGGAAGTTGTCATGTAGGCCTATGAGGGTGTCCATAAGTCCCTAGACACTGGCATGCCCATAGCATGAGAACGTTCAGAGGGAAAGTGATCATAATTTTTAGTGGGACCCAGGGGAAAGCAGCCTGAAGTGTTGGCATGGTTCTAAGGGGTCATGTAGCTGATGTGGAAGGTCTGTTTGTTGTGTTTCTATTGATTCCATTTCCTTAAGGTCACATAGGAGTTAAAATGCAACCATAGTAGCCTCTCATTGCATGTTTACCCTGGTTGGTTGGTTACTTGCGTAGATGTGGGAAGAGGGTTTTACAATATACTTCCCTATGAGGTGGCAACTCTAAAATATCTGCAGGAAATACATCCTAAAACTACTGTAGAACTGGGTACCTACTCAAAGCATCTACATGCTCAAATTCCTTACTTTTGTCACTAGAAATGTGCATTGCAAATAAAACACACCCTTTCCTGCAACTACACTTGGCCTACATAGGCATAACCATCCTAACTGGTGTTGCTTTTTTCTTATCCCGCAAAAATATTTATTCCCCATTTTCATCCAAGCACTCAATGGCTTTGTCATAAAAATCCACCTTGGTTCTATGAAGGTAGAACTAATCCATGCCCAACAACGTTTTGTATGATCCCAACATTAATACATTCAAATGCGTTGAGGTAGGCACACCATTCAAATCAAATGCACAAGCTCTTACCCTATGATGAACTTTCTTCTTTGTACGTATAACCAACAGCACTAACCAAGACTCTACATGCACTTCTTTATCCAAATTACACTTATCCACCAAGTCAGGATTAACATAATTATAATTAGATCCAGGATTAATCAAAATAGAAACAACTTGATCACAAAGCTTACCATCCATCTCAATGATAGATTCCTGATGGTTTGTCTATTTGTTATCTAGTGCTGCATAGATCGTAGGAATACTTTTCCCAACATATCCCACTATATGTGCCTCCTTAGCACTATATATTTGCGGCCATCCACTATGATGTTGTGGAAAATCTCTCCTATGATGCTCTCCTCAACAAGTCCAACACTATAAAGGCTTCTAGCCTTCATTCTTATTTTGTTCCTCAAATCGAAGTCCCTGTCCTCTGTCATATGCATTGAACTTGTTAGATGGCACTACATTCTCTTTATTACGTGTACCTTGAGGTATTTCTCTCTTCTTGTCCCATTTTCCTTTTTTCTTTGCATTACATTTCTAGTTTGGCTTAGTCTCATATCTGCACTTCGATTTCTCGTAGAAATGCTTTAGCTTTCGAATGGCCTCCTCCAATGGTCTAGGCTCATCGAAATTAATCCTATTTTTGAATGCAATCAATAACTCGCTATTGAATCTATGAATATTAGCCTTCTCCTCCTTGAGGTAAGGCACATACCTCAGTAGCTCCAAGAACTTGCTAGTGTACTCGTCATCTATCATCAATCCCATCTTTAGCTCATAGAATTATTTTTCCCTGTCATCAAAGTATCTCTTTGATAACTACTTCTTATTAAATAATCTCTCGAATGAATTCCAAGTCAAGTACTCCTCATGCATACCTCTGACATTCTCCACATCTTCCCACCAAATATCTTCTTTTCCTTTGAGACTGAATGTAGCTATTCTAGATTTCATTTTCTCTAAATAATCATGCAACCTGAAGAAATTCCTCATACCAAGAAACCATGCCTCTGCATCCTTTCATTTCTTCATCTCTTCATCAATTGTAGGTGGATTTTCTTTCTTAAATTCTTCTGAAAAATATCCCCTGTCACTCCTCCTGTAAGGATGATAACGATGCTGATCTTAATGCCTGTTAGAACCAGAACTAGAATAGTACCTATGTCTATCGCCTCTCCTATCTGAAGTGTCCAAGGACCTACCCTCTCTGATCTTGTCATCTCTATCTAACCTGTACCCACCAAGAGACCTATTTCCATATGCCCCATTAATTTTGTCTTCTTGATCATGGTTGATCTGAAGTGGTCTCTGTCACTACAATTCTAATAAACTCTGAAGTATCATTGCATTTACTTCTACTTGTTTCTCTTATGTCTGTATGATTCTATCATTATCTTCCTTACAATTCCTTATTTATACCTTTAAGCTTCTCAGTGTGTCTTCCAAATCAGAAGAATTCCCAACACCATGTTTCTCATCTAATCCACAAGGAGTGTCTTGGGAACTATAGTCTACTATCTTGCTACTGATCTTTGATATTCGTCCTATAAGGTATATCATGTCAACTAAACCAAATCACAATAAACCAATGTACCTTAGCATAATTCGGGGAGGATACCTCATCTGCAAGGTCAACAAATCATCATAATACATGTATAATATAGTCATGATAACATAAAGAAATATAACACATAAGCATATAAGCATATAACCATCATTCTAGCTAGATTATAGTCATCAATGCATGAGCATATCAACTACACATAAAATGACCTCATGAATTAAAAAAACCACCACATCACTGTAAACTTGACCACATGTGAATACTAACGTGCATAAGAAATGCATAATCAACCATACACTCATGATGACACACTCCACAAGAACATCGTCAAATTCCCATGGTGACCTCACTACAACCATAACCCATACAATACAAATGCAACAAGCTGATGCTCTTACAACACAAGAAACACATATGCAACTGACATGAATGCATGACCAACACAAATTCTGATACCACTTTGTAACCCACTCCTCCCACAACTACCCAAGTAACTGGCCAACCGAGGTAAACATGTGATGAGAAGTTATTATGATATGATTCGAATCCCTATATGTCAGTTAAGGAACTGGAATCAGAAAAACATATCACACATACCTTTCACATCAACAACAGAACTCCTAGGATCCATCCCAACCACTCAGGTAACCAACCCTTGAGACCAACTGAAGTTTTAGACCATTAAAACCATGGATTCTCCCTTGATACAATCAAGCATGCTTCTAGGAGGCTCCAGACACTGCCACAACATGGCTATTCCTGCATCTAGGGACTTTTCTCATCAGACCTGTGCTTGTGACTCCGGGATTTGTGCCAATTTTTTAGGACCAGAATCCCAGGTCACTACCCAGAAATCAATGACACATTGAGAACTAAAATATAACAACAAAACAATGATACAAATGCAAATACTTGAACAAGGACTTGACTGGACCCCTACTAGCCATGACAAGAATTGTTTCAAACATATCATGATTATGTAATCTAAAGGTTTAAACAACATATATGAGCATAGGGGTCTCATACTCATCTGATAATCGCTAAGAAGCATTCACGCCTCAACACATTAGCTGCAGTTTCATCCATTAGGCTATAGATACATTGTTCATTCATTTACAAGTAAAAACATGATGAGAGCCATACATAGCCACTGCCATAATACATGTTCATAAAAAACATAATCGCAACATAAATACCAAGGAAACAACATCCATATAATTCACATATAAATCAGTAAAATACTCATAAATTAACAAGGAGAAGTAACCTCATATTAATGATGCAAAGGCCAACTATGTTTAGAACTTCCATGAACGACTTGACCATAGACATGGTTGAGCCAGATCTCTCTTCAACCAATCATCCTCGTGCCATATTCCAAGCATGAATGTGGGATCTCATGAAACACATCAATCAAAACCATCTAGGGCTTCTAGAGGCCAACTACCTCAACCCATTAAAAAATTATTCCACCTCATGGTCGGACATCACAAACCATCACCAAATTGGTCTCTACCCAAGTATTCTAGGGCTTTAGAGTGTTTATTCTAGCCAAGGCTTCGAGGACTAGTAGCTTAATCCACAACTTTCTCAGGGCTTCCAAAGTGTTTGTCCAACTAGGGATTCTAGGACTCGTAACTAAACCCACCAAGGACTTCTAGAGCATTTTTCCAACCAAGGCTTTTAGGACTAGTAAATCAACCCAAGCTATTACAGGGATTCTAGAGCTTTTTTCCAACCAAGGCTTCTAGGAACTAGGAATTGAAACCAACCTAAAGGGAACATGAGAACCAAATAGAAAAAAAAAGAATGAAACCACAAGAACATGGCTATCCAAAAAATGGAAAGACTAGGAAAATCCACTGTCAATTCAGGAAATCCTTCATGGCAATGATAGATCATGACCAATAAACCTCATGCATATGCCATGCATGCCAAAACTAGTGAGGAAAACACACATGCAACTCAGTACCTGCAAACAAAGCTCGTTGTAGATGTTGATCCCAATGTACTCTTGTGCTTTCCTGCTCTTCCTTTTCCTTTTTTCTCCAAAAAACCAAGTATGCCACACTCTCCAAGAGCGCTCCAAGAAAACTCTAAGTGTCCAAGAGTATGAGAGATAGAGAATAGAGAGGGATATCCAAAACTAAATGGACAAAAGTTTGTGAACTGATCCTTATAAGCATTTTTATTAATGTGGCCTCTATTTTCTCTATTTTTTCATTAGTTTCCTCCATTTTCCTCCTCACATGTCACCTGTGACCTTTCATCTCCATTTTCTCCTAAATTCCATTATTTTCATAAATAAATGTGCCAAAATGCCATTTGGCCTTTCTAAACCTTTTTCCATTTCCTTTGCCAATTTCCTTAGCCATTAATCAACCACAAGTGATCCCCATCACTATGATTTTTCCCAACGTTCAACTTGGAATAAGTGTCCCATCAACAATGGTTACTATTTTTCCTTTATTAACTTTTATTTCATGGAATTTTCACTAGGGTTGTTACACCAGGACAACATTATCTTCCTCCGAAGACACGACATGCAAAAGAGAGATGAATTCCATTTGAGAGGAATGTACTTGTTCCCGCTCATCATATTTTCTTGTGAAATGATTAACAACCTCTTATTCAATTTCCACCTGATATTTTAATATGTTACCTTCCTCATCATGAAAACTATTGATAGAGTTTACTAGCTTCCTTTTGTTAGCATACATGTGAAAAAAAATTGTGTTTTCGTCCCCCACCTTCACCCACAATGCACGATTTTTTAGCCTCCATTCCTCTTCCTCCGCCAAGAGTATTCCTCTCTTTCCCCCTATAGTTTCAAGATTTTTCCCCTCTATGCCTCAAAGAAAAATATTGGGTTTGTGGGGTTTTTGAAGTAACCCAAGGTTTTTTTATCTCCACCAACATTTTTTTCCCAGACACCTTCTTTGCTCTACCCAGTTACAAATTTCTTTCTTGAGGTTCCTCAGTTTCTCACATATGGAGTCCATTTGCTCACTTGGGGGAGTGGTGACCTCACATTTCCATACTTCTAAGACTAACGACACAAAACCCAAGGATTTTATCCATGTAGCATTGAATTTAAAATGAAAATTTCATTTATGTCTGTCACCCTCCAAAGACATGAACCTCGGGTAGCTTCATGGGCTCAATTGAGAATTTTATTATTGTTGCATGTAGATGAATATATGGAACATGGCTCTAGTGAGGGCAAGTCAAAAGGAATAGAAATGGTTTGGAATTGTAATTTTGATTCTTGAATTTTGTTTTTTTTATCTGAGCAAACCATGCCTAGTGCATCTCTCAAGCATACATAGTCCTACCCAAGATTAGACCACAAGACCCGTGGGACCAAACCTCCCCACCTAACTATTGGAAAAAAATCCTTGGGACTTTTTTGATTCTCAAATATAATGAGGATACCCACTATGGGTTGGCATATTTGGGAATCTGAAAGTCTCTTTGAAGGGATAATGTTTGAATGGATCTGTTGCTACTGATTGGGACATGGTGTAGGAGTGTGTGAAGTGTGGGCCTCTAGTTGTTTTATGATGTCAGAATACTCAATGTCCAATACCTCACTCTTTCTCATTTGGGTGATGGTGTTGTGGCTCTTCCAACTACAAGTGTATCAACAATAGTGAATTTGGAAGTCTCAACCTAAAACCCTTGTTCATGGGTTAGAAGTGCATAAAATTAGAATTATTGCAAAATAGCATTGAAATAAATAATTATTTTTGGTTCCTTCCGAAAATGCAAAAATAAGGATTATGAGAAAATCTCAAAACTTGTAATGGAGACCCTTAAAACACTCATTTCTATTGAGTCATATCCTGCCCTGATACCATTGATCCAAATCTTGAGGGATAATATCTAGGAATTGTGAGTGTTGAGAGAGAAGGAGAGAAAAATGCAAAGTTTCCGAGGAAATAATCACAAATGAACATTGAAAGACAAATGTGAACTAAATACATCCAACATGCGAAAGGAAAGATAACCACTCAAGATAACTATTTTTTAAGCAAAATCAACTTTTGACCACTACATTGTGTTGGGAAATTCTATCCTTTCACAAAGTGAGGATCATTATTTATAGCCTTCTTGAGTTACAATACCATGGGTAAATACCATGGGTGAATGCAGTTTTCTATTTGAATCAATAGTAAACCTTTTCAATGTTATACACTTATATTTACTTCAAAAATATCACTACAAGACTTATTGAGTATTTAAATAATATTGAGTGCTAGTTAAATATCATGGAAACTAATGTATTCACAACTATTTTTACACAAAAGTAGCTCAATAGCTTCTTTAATATATTTATGGAGATCATTATATAATATTAAATACTTAAGTAATAATATTAAAGTGGTTTAAAACTTACATGGTTATAACAACCTCCTCATGAAAATTTGCTATTACACTTTTTCTATATACTTCTCATAACACTTATGCCTATATGTAATGCCCTCCTCCCACATTTACCCAAGCTAACCTGTCCACCAGGGTAAAAATGTGACAAAGAGTTACTATGATATGTTTCAACTTCCAAAGTGTAGTTAAGGAAGTGGAACCAATGAACCAACACCTTACAGAGCTCCCTCAAGTGCTACAAGAGCTAATCTACCACTCCAGGTGTCCACCCCGTGAGTTAACCTAGCCTTTCAATGAATTAAACCCACAGTTGCTCCTAGGAAATGGGAATGCATGTGACTAGGACCCTCCACTCACTCCCATAATTCTTGCAAGGGAGAGACTCCATTCATTTTCAATCAATTTTGTGGCAGAAACTACGCATTTTAAGCCACCTTTTCAGGGCTAGTCTCCAAACCACTGCGTAGAACTTGATGAGACTTTCCAAGATAATAAATGAAAGCAATACAAAGCCTCTAACACAAAACTTAATTAGGGACTTGACTTAACCAAGCCTAACCATGACAGAGATTTCATCAAACAAATTGTGCACATGTAATCTATAGGTCATAACAATAGATCTGAGCATAGGGGTCTCATAGTTATCTGATATTCCGAAGGAAGCATTGATGCCTTATCACATTAGTTGCATTATCATCTATTAGGTAATATATTCATCCATTTATCAATCAAAACATGATGAGAGCCATACATTATCACTATCATAAAACATGCTCATAACCATCATATAACCAACATAAATAACAAGGATACAACAATCATAAATACCACACATGATCCAATACATTTACACATGAAACACCAAAGAGAAAGAACTCTTATTAATGAATGCATAAGCCAACCAAGTTTGTGACTTCCATGTACTGCTCGACCATAGATTGGATGAACCAAATCTTTCTTTCAACCAATCACCCTCGTGCCATATTCCAAGCATGAATATGGGACTCAAACCAAAAAAATAAACCAGGGATTGCCGAGGCTAAACCACCTCACCATCATCAATAGAATCAGGCTTTACCACAATCCTCACTGGATCACTAGGCCCTAAATAGTAAACACATAATACTGTGCTTTACTGTAATCCCCACCAGATCAGGCCATAAACAAGAATGGATGCCACCATATTTCTCCACCTAAACCATGAGGAATTTTCCTATCTCCTAGTCTCTAGGCTTTACCACAATCCACAATCTGATTTAGGGATCACAAGGCCATAACCAAGACACTAGTCTCTACGATTTATGACAATCCACACCGGATCACTAGGACCTAATAGAGACTCCACCCTCCAAGCTTTACTGTGTATCCCATCCCAAGATTCCTAGGCTTGATGGAGAGCACCCACCTCTAGGATTTACTGTATATCCCTCCATTCATCAATTAAGGATTCCTAGGCCCATCGAAGCACACAATACATCGCTTTACCACAACCCTCAGTCTGGTTCAATGGTTACTAGGCCAATGACTTTACCACCATCCACAATCCAGTTCAAGGATCAATAAGCCATGTGTTCTTTCATTAAAAGATCCACCTCACTCAGCTTTGAATCCATCCGAAAATCCAACTGAAACAAAACATGAGAACCCCATCACACCATGGTTATCTGGAAATGGAAAGACTATGCTGAAAATCATTGTCATACTTAGAAAAAACCATACCAATGAGATCAAGAGAACCAAGAAGACACATGCATAACCATGCATGCTAGATCTAGTAAGGAAATCACACATACAAATTGATACTTGCAAATAATCTTGATGTAGCTACTTGATCCTACTCTTTCTCGCTTGATCTTTGCTTCCTCTTTCCTTTCTTTTATTTTCTTGATCCAATACTAAAGTGCTCCAAGAAAAACGAAGTGTCGAAGAGTGTGTGAGAGAGAGAGAATAGAGGGAGAGCTCCAAAATAGAACTGACAAAAATCTATGAACTAATCCTTAGAATCCTTTTTATCAATGAGGCTTCTATTTTCTTCAATTTCCTCTATTTTCCTTCATTTTCCTCCTCACCTGCATCTTGTGACCTTTCACCTCCCTTTTCTTCTAATTTCCATTATTTTCATAAATAAATTGCCAAAAATGTCATTTTTCCTTTCCAAGCCTTTGCCATTGCCTTTGCTAATTTCCTTAGCCATAATAACCTAAATGAACACCCACACTAGGATGTCTTGCCCACCATTCAACTTGGAATATGTGTCCCATGACCATGGTCTTGAATTTTTTTTTACATGGAATTTTTAACCAAGGTTGTTACACTATATCTACAGTAAAACCCTATAAATTAGCTTATCAATTTATTTTAAAAGTCATTTCTTAAAAAATAAAGCTTACGTTATGTTAATTTGTGAGTTAGAGGCACTTCAAAAAAATCATAAGTAAATTATCTATTATGAACAATTATAATAATAATTTAATTACATGATTCCCCATGGTGACTACTCAAGAGATGGGACATGAACACAAACCTTGTAATGAGATTCACAGCCATAAATTTTGGGGGTTGTACTCCACCAAAATGGAGGTATGCATGCAATATGCAATGGATTTGGATGGAGAAGAAGAAGGTGAAGAAGCATGGAAGCAGATTCATAATTGGTAATGATGGGAAGGTTAACTTTGGAGAACATCCATCTAGGGAGATTGCATTCGACCCTGATCGCATCATAATTACACTGGATGTGATGGAAGGATAGAGGAATTATGATAAAAAAATGGTGGTTGAAGATGGTGTCATGGGAGGAAAGTTCAAATTGGTATATAGTTTGGTGGAAGATGCAACATAGGATATTGGTAGTAAGTTATTTAGTCCACTGCAATCAGCTAAGGAATTCTCTTGTCCATCGTTTTTGTTCTATAACTGCAATTTTTGTTTAGTTTTGTTTGGGAGGGAAAACTTGCAACATTTTCATTGGTTGTAATGTCACTATTTTCAAGATCTATCCAATTTTAAAAGAGTTAATGCTAGAGTTTTGATAACCCAACTAAGTCAGTTCATGACTTGGAACCCACAAAGCTTAGCGTGTTGTACCTATAGCAATTCCACACTCAATTGGTTTTTATTCGGCAAGTATCTCTGTTGTTGTTTTGATTCTAAGGCACTCCTATGTAGTGGGCCAGATTATCTTACCATTGCTATGTTACTTCCTAGACATTAGCATAACTCTCCTATGATTTTTTATCCATCATTTAATTTTATGAATTTTGGTGACAATCCCCCATTTGGTTTACCTTATGGTAATTTTATAAAGACTTTCTCTTGTTGTAAAACTCAACCTCTTTACTCTGTTTGGTCCCAAGGTATTTCCTACATAGGGTGGCTTTTTTTTTGTGCACAATTTCCTTAATCGACTCTTGGATTTCTTTCTCATTCTTGGTTTGGTACCATCATGTCTTCCCCCCTCTAATTATGGCTAGGGGAAAGTATTCTATAGGTCACAGAGGATGAAGAAGGGGTAGGTCACCCTGCTCCATGAGCTTTGAACCTCATGCCTCGCCCTCACATAAAACTTGCACAATTTCTACTATGAATTAGGTTTTGGATCGTTATTATGAAGTAATGTAATGATCAGTTATAGAGATTGAGGAATAGGTGAGACAAGAACATATATACATCCCTGAAAATCATGTAGAAAGAGAAATGCATCAATGGATCTTGGAAATAGGTTCTTCCATTGGGTCTCACCTAACAGCTTACATGTAGGTAGTCAAACTCTATTGGCATGTTAAAATACTTACAGGTAGAATCCTTATCGAAAGGTCTAACATTCAACAAGAGATCATGGTGTGCATGGAAGAAATGATGGAAATGGTTGAAAAGCTAAACAGAAAAGTATTTATCTTAGCCAAGATGAAGGTAGACACTGTATTCTCAGCCACTGAAAAAGAAAGTGACTCCCCTCCACCAATCTAGGTGGACTCACCCTTAAGTTGACATGATTAGGAAAGCTAGTTACTTGTTTCCATCTAAATTTGATCTATGGCAATGCATTTCAATGATTTAGCCTTTTAGTTTAAGTAATAGTTTTATAACTCATGTGATATATAATGTGAAAATTTTGAACCTTTACTACTTGTTTAGTTTTCGGTGTGGCATGTCAATAGAAAAGAAAAACTAGTTATGTACTCCTCTTTTTTAAATCTATTTGAAATTTCTCGAACCTACAAAAAAATAAAAAAAAAAGGTAAGTGGTATATTTTATATTATGCACAATATAATCTAATTATCTATAAAAGAATAGCATTATATTATAAGCTAGCCCACATAGCATATAATAGATGGCGACAATGTGCTCCATTAAGACACTTCGTGGTGGAAATGTTACCAATTCAAAACTCCATGGGTAAAATTCTAGTCATGCTAAGATTTGGGGTGGGCTAGGCCGGATGCAATCTTCAGGATATTTTGACAACTTAAATGCCTTTGAATCACCACTACTCAAACTATAGATTAAACATGTCACTATATAAAAACTCACATTACTAAAAAAGAAAAAACATTATATTATAAACTATAATTAATTTATAATATGTAACAAATGATAATAAAGTAGAAATAGATATAAATAAAATACCTTTCTTAAGCTTTAAAAAAATTATATATAAATATATTCTAGGTGAAATTATTGTTATTGAATTCGTGACACATCTCCAAAGATGGTTCCAAGGTAAATCCATGTCAAACATGAAATAGTGAAATTGTGACATTTCCGAAGTGAAATTGTGACATTTCCGAAGATGGTTTCATGATGAGGTGAAAGTGGTTTTATTGAATAAAATTTGTTCTTAAAATAAATCTAAGTTATCTATGTACATAGTAGGCGGTATCAATTTTTCCAATAAAAATAAGAAATAAAAGTGTGCATTTTAACAATTTAAAATTTGAGAGAAATTTTGTGTTTGAAATTTTGTGAAATATTTTTAATATGTTTAATGTTTTGGATGGACATTTCACCTATTCTCGAAGAGGAGAATAGAGTATCCACCCAAAGCATCAGAGAAAATTAAAAATCCTTTACACAATTTAACCAACAAAATTTCTCTCTCTAAATCAGTGTAAAAATATACTCTCCCAAGCCAAAATTTATTATGAATTTATTATAGCCATCAATCTATCACTCCAATATACTTGGATTTCACATTTGATTGTGGCTTCAAACATGTGCGAACACTAATTATGTGAAATGTGGTTAGGAAAATTTTATTATTATTACGAGAGTTTCCTTAATTTTATTCATCATGTAAGCTTCCTTCCATGAAATTTATTGTGGTAAAACTAATGATGGTGATTGTCATCATATGCCGGCATTAGACTTAAAGGAGAGGCTGTTGCTTCTTCAATAAGAATCGAGAAAAACCATAAATTAATAAGGGTAATAAAAATGATGAATTGATTTTAAAATGTATACTACTATTTTATTATTATTATTATTATTATTTTTATTATAATTATTATTTGTAATATAATATTTTTATTAAATATTGTTAATTATAGTAATTTTTAATTTTTTATTTTTTTAAAGCTTCGTAAGCTTATATTTTCATTATGTCAACGTATCATTTTGATTGGGCAAGAAGTGTCTAACAAAGCACTATACCATTATCTACCAATAATCTTGTGAATTAATTATTATATTTTTAAATTTTACGAAAAAATTGTTTTTTATTTTAATCCAATTTTCATTATCATTCATTTGTGATATCTTAATTACCTTAATTGCATGAGATATATGTAAATATATTATAATAATACAACTTATTAATTAGTTTATAATATAATATATTTTTTTGGTGAGGGAATGTGAGTCTTGAGATGAGTGATACTCTTAACTTATAGCTTGAGTAGTAGTGATCCATAGGCATTTAAGTCCCAAAATATGGCACCTGACGTGGGCCACCCCACCTCAGCCCAAGTGACCTTTTCACCACGAAGTGTTTTAACAAAGCACCTTTTCACCTTCTATTCTACATCCAGTGTGCTAATTTATAATATAATGTTATTCTTTTATAGATAATTAGATTATATTCGTTATAATATAAAATTTATCACTTAATTTTTTAATTTTTTTTTGGTAAGTTTAGGAAATTTCAAGTAGATTTTAAAAACAAGAGTACATAGTTTCTTTTCCTTTGATATTGGCTTGTCATATAGAAAATTAAACTAGTAGTAAAGGTTCAAATTTTTCACATTATATATCACAGTGAGGTATAAATCTATTGCTTAAAAAAAAAAAGATAAATCATAGATCAGATTTAAATGGAAACATAATAAGTGGCTTTCTTACTCATGTCAACTTAAGGGTGAGTCCATCTAGATTTGTGGAGGAGAGTCACCTTCTTCGTGAGTGGGGAAAACTCAATGTCTACTTTCATCTTGGCTAAGACAAAGACTTTTCTGTTTAGATTTTCATTCATTTCTATTATTTCTACCATGGACACCAATATCTCTTGTTGAATGTTAGATGCATGTAAACATATTCCAGAGCAAATTCTCAATATTTATATATCTTTAATTATTATAATTTTTAAAGTTTAAGAAAAAAGTATCTTATTTATATCTAATTATACTTTATCATCATTAGTTATATTTTAATTACAATTAATTACCTGAGATATATGTAATATATTATATATGGAAACATGAATTATAAGTCTATTCTTTAAAGTAAAAGGATGAATCATTGAAATGTATTGCCATAGATCAAATTTAGATGGAAAAATAGTAACTGGATTTTTAATCATGTCAACTTAAGGGTGAGTCCATCTAGATTGGTGGAGGAGAGTCACTTTCTTCTTCATGAGGAAGATCATGATGTCTACGTATAACTATATCCTTTAAAGTAAAATAATGAATCATTGAAATACATTGGCATAGATCAAATTTAGATGGAAACATAGTAACTAGCTTTTGTAATCATGTTGGGTGAGTCCACGTAAATTAGTGGAAGAAAGTCACTTTCTTCTTCACAAGGGAGATTATGATATCTACCTACATCTGGGCTAAGACAAAGACTTTTCTGTCTAACTTTTCAATCATTTTTGCTATGCTCACCCAAATTTCTTATTGAGTATTAAACCTTTATAATAATAAAAGTGTTATAAGAATAATATAAGTATTAATAATCAGAATGTAAATATTATTATTATTATTCATTTTTTAACACTATATATAAAATAAAAAAAAGGGGTAAACCAAATAAAAAAATAAAATCAATAAAAAAATATTATTATAAAATTATTTATATATAGTGTTAGTACTATCATTATTATATGAATAATACCATTAATTAGGACTTACGCAACCTATGTTCATTTGATGCCTATGTTATTAAGCAAGATAGGGGTTTGGAAAGCTCCCGTACTATTTAATTTCTACATCGAAATCTAGTTTTTATTTGATATATATATTTTTTTAAACACGAGCTATGAGTGTGATTGGTTAGAATATAAGTAATTTTTATGTTTGTGATTAAAACACAATACTCTTTACTTTTGCTAGATATGAGAATCAATCCAATTTCATGGCTGAAAAGGTGAACACTAGACCCTTTTACCTACTAAGAGGGGAATATTTGATTTTACCTACTAAGGGGAATATTTGTTTAAAATTCATTAAAAATCTCCATGCCGAAAAGGAAATTTAACTAAAGTAAAATGAAACACTTTAAATAATAATAATCAGTAAATAAGTCCATATAACTAAATCTCATATGGATATTACTTTATGGCAAAAGTATATATATTCCTTTACGGCTTCCATTCACGTTGGGGCGGTGAAGTGCAGAAAATGAAAATTGATCCCAAAATTCATAAAAATATGACGCGTGTCTAACAAGCGATATCACTTTTAAAACAATCATGGATCCAATGAGATATTGGTGGCGTATTGTTTCAATTAGTAAAACAAGGATACAACATAATCAATACCATTTCTTTGATTGCATTGTGAATCCTCGACAGGTAATTGACTGCAGGTTTTATATATATATATATATATATATAATATATATCACCTAGAGCTAAGTTGAAAAAATTTCCCACTCAAACACACCGAGGTCAAAACAATTTACATTTTACATGGTAAATATGGTAAAAACAATTTACGTTTTACATGGTAAATATGGTAAAAGCAATTTACATTTTGAAAATTGAAACAGACATTCTAGGTTAACGAGTTTCACAACAATATCCCATTATGCTAGAATGCTTGATCATCTAGAAAGGTTGAAGAACATTAAAAAGGTTGTTAATAATTATATCAGTGCTTGTTTATTGGGCTACTAATCTTACAAACGATAGGGTAGATATACATAGACTAATAGTATACACAATGGATTTTCCTCATGTATTGGAAGTAAATGCAGTATTATATGTAATAGGATTTTTGATAGTAGTGGTCAAGAAGAAACCAGAGGTTGAATAGGATTAATAAAGAAATTCTATTTTTTTTTCTTTCATAACCTTTTTAAAATATAATTATCTATCCGGCTTCATTTGTTAATTCAAATCTAATAAAAGATGTTATATTCTTTTCTTTCCTATCCTTTTTAATGTATAATTATCTATTCGATCTCAGTTGTTAATTCAAATCCAATAAGAGATATCAAGAATCATACATTGCCAGGAGGGGAAGACATTTCTCTGGAGTAATAAATTTTATGCGGATGAAAGAATATAGTCTATTTAAAAATTACAAGCCTATATAAACATCATTAGATATATTTATATATATATTTAACTTGAGTTCGTCAAATGATTTAGTGAAAGGTGTTTTTTTAAATGATTACCAAAAAAACTACAATAACATTCAACTAATTAAAAATATTTCTTTAATTTAATTAATATAATTTTGTGTCTTTTGAAAGTAGTTATTCAACAAAGATTGGAAACTAACTCGTGTAGAGATGAAAGAAAACATAGAAGTAAGTCAATGAGTGGGTTTGGAGTTTGGTGGAGGTTGAATAACTTAGGGCCAGAAGGTCATTTCATTAACTAGTTAATTGATTCACCACTTAACAGATAGACCTCTTATTCTTTTCTTTTTCAATGTAATTATATTTTGTTTATCAACTTTTTCTTTCTTTTAGAAGTTGTTGTGTCTTTAAAGCTTTGTGATAGGTTTCACATTTGTTGTCGTATCTATGTAATAAAGATTGTATTTTCTCAAACATCAATATTTTAGGGGTTTTGATTTGTTGAAGTTATTGGGGTCTAGATAGGGCTTCAATTGTTTTCTTGCATGTATCAAAATCTATTTAAATGTTTCCAACACACTTTCTTCTTTATCAAGGTTAAATACTACCACCCTCAATAATATGGTATTTAGGACTTTCTTTTTTACACCATCCATCTATATTTTTTATGTCTTTGTCGTGGGATAATTGTGCCCATTGAAAGTGTTGGAGCCTTCGTTAATTTTGAGGATTTTTTGACTAGTTTTGGCCAACTGTAGGGCGGGAGAGGACAAATGGCAGCAACAGTTGGGTGGCAGAACGAGCAGTTGCGGGAAGGTGGCAGCAAAAGGCAAAGGCAATTGAGCAAGAACTGGCAGTCTAGGAAGCTGAGAAGGATATAAAGAGAAGAAGAACAGAAAGAAAGGGTTGGACTATGAGTTGTTGATGGTGTTGTTACTATTGTTGTTGAATTTCACTGATCATTGGGGCTGGTGCTGAGACACTGAACGATCGGGCCACTAAGGAGGTACGCAAATACTAGAGTAGGACCAGGAAGGGCTAGGTACTAAGAAACTGAGTTGCGGAGCAGATCTAACCCGAGCTATTAAGTCGGGTATTCTCTGTTTTATTGACGGCCAAGAGTTGAGCTCTAATGTATTTTGTTTTGATACTTTAATGTAATTCGAAGTTGATTACTGTTAAGGCCCATAAATAAATTGCGCATCTTATTGTATGGTTTGTCAAAATTTTAATTAGTCCCCTTGTTACTTGAGGATGGTGTTTGATAGATTGACACTAGTATATTATTAAGTTCTGTGGCATACATGATGAGTCTCTTTGTATGAGTTGATGATACTATTATTTATGTTCCATGCTGTGTGACCACATATGTATATGACTGCCTATGTATAGTTTAGACCCCTTAAACCCTAGGCTGAGCCCTTCTCCTCTTTTGGTTGGGGCGCGCTTCAAGTGAGACTCTTTACCCTTCGGGGTAAGGTGAAAATGCCAACGTTGTCCTAGACTACAGTGGACCATTGTTGGCCTTCCGTGCCTAAACCTGGGGTCTTTTCCCTGATGACTTGCTCGAGCTAACAAATGGTTTCACTGTCGGGGCCTGAAATTAGGAGAACTCGTTTACAATACGGTGTTGAGGGTGTTTAAGAAAGATATTAGAAACTAGTGGAATCACAAGATAGACCAATTTGTGGCAGAAAGTACTACTCGTAAGAACCAGTCGATTAGTAAGGTACGTAAGCAGATCTTATACATTGATAGCTCAGATGACCGATATGAAATTTTCTGGTGCAAATTCCTTGAAGACCTGTACTATTGGGTGAGGGAATTGAAGTGGTAGAGTCCTTTGAGCAAACTAGCGAGATCCTACCACAGTTAGACTTCGTACAAAATTTCACTATTACAACAGTTGGATAATGAGTGGACCAGAGCAATTGATTTCTGGGTAAGAACTACTGTAGAAGGGTGCGTAGTCGAGTTTGCTACAGAGAGCTATCAATCCTACTCAAAGGCGAAGGCAGTGTTCCACTCCGAGCTAAGGGGGGAATTGATAGGAGAAATCCCAATGTGGGTTAAAATGTTTTTGGTAGAGGAGGGAATGTTATTTCTAGCCACTGTCAGGATGGAAGCGTAAAACCCCAGTATCAGGGGAAGGAACTAATGGGGAAAATGTGGCCCACCAGGGGATAAGGGTATTGCAGGGGGATGGATGCAAAAGGATTAATGAAAGTGAGGGATGTTAGAGCACAGAGAAGGGCGCCGTTAGCAGATAAGTGGAAGGTAAGAATAGCTTGGGTCTTAGGGAAAAGAAGGAGAGGGTCCCACCCGATAGGAGTGGCGATGGAAAAACCCCAAGCTAAGATGAAGGGGGAAGAGGATGCTAGGGCACTAGAAGATGGGATAAAAGGATGTTGAAATTGGGAAGAGGAGGAAGGACATCCCCTGTAGGTTGCGGAAATAGGATCACAACAGGGAACTGGAGGAGGGCTATCCCAGAATGTTGTAGATGTGGAATTGCAACCAGGGCCCTGTGAAGGATCCTCCCCGAAGGCCACAGAAGAAGAATCGCAGGGCAGACACCCATGTTGGTACAAGGACAACAACACCATGGGCAATAGAATGAGGAAGTTATTCGATGAATAACCCGCATCCCCCAAAGTTTAGTAGCCACAACCCTAAAGCGCAAGCAACATTTTCCCTAACCATCCACTCGTACCCTACCACAAACCAAAAGAATTCATATTGAACGTAACAAAAGCAGCGCGAGTATACAGAGTGCGAGAAAAGTACAAGATTGGTCTCAGCACTGCGGGTGATACCAAAACTGGCTGCAATAGAAATTTGGGACTACAAGAGTCATTACAGCCAGGAACTGATGGTTTTATATTGTTACCAAATATTCAGAACAATATGGAGGGATCATTTACAAGATACCCAGAGTTTGCAGGCAAGGGGAATGAGGATTTGGAGCAACACTAGTACCTCTACAAAGCCATCTGGAGAGCCCGCCAGACTCTAGATAATGTTCAAATGGTGGAGTTCCAGAAAAACAACAAGAAACAGTTGGGCCTTTGTCGCAACGTGGGGACTCTTTGACCCCGCAAACCACACAATCAACCATAAAATTGCCCTCATAGACCTGGATCTTATCCTCTCTTTGGGGACTCTGTTGCTGACTAGTCCACTCTAAGGGATGCAGTAGGATTGCACCAGCTCTAGGGTAGATCATGGATCTGACCAACCACCGGTGAGGTCTACCTGTGCCCCATGGCACGACAAACCAGTTAAAAAGTATATGTCATCACGGTCAATAACCATCTCTTGATCTCCAGTCCTAAACACTTGCTCATGTTCACCCCAGCGCTAAATAATCCATCTCAATAAATCCTCCTGCCCTTTCATCAGCACGAGATTTGCATACTTCAGTAAACCATAACGATACAATGCAAGTATGTATGCTAGATCATTTTGCATCAGCATTTCCTAGTTATCATGGGCTCGTTCTCTCCATACACTAGTCATTATGGCCTAAAACCTGCACAAAATAACCCTAAAAACAGTCAAAATGGGCAAAATAGCTTCAGGAATCCTTGCATGAGGTTTTTAATTGTGCCCTTCAGCTCTAACGCTACCCCCAGTGACACATAGGGAGGATTAATGCCCTCCAGTGGATCGCACAGAGCGTGTAACGCTCCCTACAGGCCATTTGAAAGGCGTTAGTGCGCAAACAGTGCTTTAGGGCACCTCAGATTTGCAAAATTCCACCACTGAAACTATCAAGAAAGGTTAAGAAATGCATAGAGCAAGGCTTTAGCCACTACCTGGAACCGATGACACGTCGAATGGTCACTTGGATCTCCTGCAATGGTCTGCGGAAAATCTGCTCCTCTTTAGCTCCAAAATGCTCTCAGAAATCTCAAACAGTGAAAATGTTGAATGTGAAAGCTCAAAACTTTTCCTTATATTTATTTTTGGAGACATGACTTTTTGAAATCATTAAAGAGGAAGTAGTCCATTCTCCATGATTTTCTATCATGCATGAACCCATATGGTAGGAATTGCTTCCTTTTTCTATACCTTTTTCCGCCTTTGATGAAAGTGCCTTTAGGAATGAAAAGCAGTAAAAGCTGCATGCAATTCTCAAAAGAGCACTGTTGTTTTATGGGATCTTTTCTTGCTCTAAAAAATTGAAAAATCTCTGAGTTTTTCATCATTGAGCTCGTTAAACATATACAACAATGGTTTGAGCAACTCCTTTTTGCTCTTTTTCTAGCTCATTAAACTGAAAAAGACCATTAGAGCATTCTTTTTAGGCGCTTTTTTCTCGCTCATTAAACTGAAAAAATCCCAAGTTTTGTCTTTAAGCTCGTTAAACATTTATAAAGATGACCCGAGCCTTATTTTAGGTACTTTTCTCACTCGTTAAATTGAAAAATCCCAAGTTTTTGTCACCGGGCTCGTTAAAAATCTACAGCGGCAACAAGAGCACTTTCTTTTTTGGGACCATTTCTTGCTCTTGAATCAAATAATTCCTGAGTTTTTCCCCTCCTCCGGGCTCGTTAAATCTATGAAGAAGGAATGAAAAATTCTTTTACCTCTTTTCGTTGCTCACTAAACTGAAAAAGGTACTTGGAGTTTTCTTCATTTGACTTGTTAAAATTTGATGAAGGTATTGGGTTTGTCATTGCGTGACTCATTAAAAATTCATGACGAAAAATGAGTTTAGTCCATTTCCTCATACTCGTAACAAAATGAGGTCGACATCTATTGAACATAGGTTTCTATTTATCCGGATTCAATAGATTAACTCATGGAAAAGTAACTGATTCGGATATACTATTAACCTTTTGTCACACCTAGTTAATGACTATGACAAAGGGACCACCATGGATTCGTTCTTTATGATCTTTTCAGACTCTCTAAATATGAAAAGGCCACTGAGTTGTCTAGTTTGTACTCTTTAAATTACACAGACAAGATATAGAGTCACTCTTTTTACGATCCTTTTCAGACTCTTAAAACATGAAAAGATTGACGAGTTTCCCTGTCTAGACTCATTAAACTAATCAGATAGGGTAGAGAGTCACTCTTTTTGCGGTCCTTTTCAAACTCTTTAAATATGAAAAGGTCGATGAGTTTACCCATATAGACTCATTAAACTAATCAGGTGGGGAAAGTGGACAATACAACTGTATTATGTATTAGAAAGCGTGGTTTGGCAGTAGTCATTCCCTTGAACATGGCACTCCCTCATATAAACCTTCCTTGAGATGACCTCTCAATATGAATCCTACCATCCTATGAGTTTAGCCTATATACCCTGATGTTCTTGCATCTTTGTATCCTAACACTCTTTGGTGTTCATGAGTCTAGTGCTGCATGGTTAAAACCGTTGTCATGCCATCTATTGTTCAAGGGTTAACCTTTTGTTTCCTCCATCAACCCATCAAGCATATCCTTTCATCATGCCCTCCATTGTTTAAAACCCAATGCTCAAAAGATTCCTCAAAAAACAAATCATTCTTGTCCCATTTCGTGTCGATTAATGTAGGACACATTATTTCCTACCTTTCAATAGGTATCTTCCTATCAACTTCAACACTCTATCTAGGAAGACAACCCAGAAACACATTCAGTGCCTTGGTACTTGCAGACATTAGTGGTAGGTTGCTTTGTGTTTGATCAAGATTTCTCATTATTGGCTCCTGGTTAAGTGATTCTAATGGGTGTTCGATGACAAAGACATCTTTCACACTCGTTAGGTTGTACTGTGCATCTTGGAGGCCATCACCATTATCAGTGGCCTTCCTCGCATCTATTAACAATCTCCATTATTGACTGGTAATCAAATGATTTTGTGCATGTTCAACGTTAATGCATATATTCACATGTATCGATCTATGCTGTTCGGTGAAGCGGAAATCAAGACCTTGGGTAGAGGCTTGCATCACTCAGCCTTGTTTCCTCTCCCAAGTTGCAGATATTGTTTTTTGGAGACATCTTATCAGGATGATTCTATTATGACATCGGATCCGCATTGTGCTTATTGGTGGCTAGCATCGTCGTATCTCTTTGGAGAAAATCACTTTGACATAGCTACTAAGCATGGGAATACCCGACTCAGGACATGATTTTAGCAGTTTATATATATCTATCTATCTATCTATCTATCTATCTATCTATCTATCTATCTATCTATATATATTCAAATATATATATATATATATATAATATATATATATAATAATATATATATATATATATATATATTATATTATATATATATATCTGTTTGTGTGTGTGTTGTATCAGGTTTCCAGTACCACCCAAAGCTCTGATCCTCTCTCTCCTTTTGAAGGAAAATTACAACTAAAGTAAAGTATTTCAGCCATCATCGCAACCTCTGATCTCATAATTTAGGGGGCATTTGTTATACAACAAATTGACCTCCTCATCAACTCAGAGGGGAAAGACATGATAGCTGAAGCAAAGACCACAATCGTAGGCCTTGATTCCACACTAATGTTGGCTATGCACTAACAACTTGCTTTATAAAGCTTGTCTACAAGCCTAAGGGTGCGTTAGTGACCCTATTAATTGAAGTTGCTAGTATGGGAACAACGTTCTTGAAACTTGGTGAAGTTCTAAGGGTCAAAGGAATGAATTGACTCATAAATATCTAGATATTTGTCCCTAAAAATACTCAAGAAAAGCAAGGAAACATCCAAAATCGATCAATTTGGAGAAATTCTAATCTGAAAGAAGGAGGCAAATGGGAAAGAGCTGAAAAGCATGGAAAGTTCATTGCTTTTTCCCTAGGGAACTCAAGGAGGAACTTGGCAACCCTAACTCAATTGCTACATAAGCAAAGCTAGGGCTATGGTGATAGCGGTCAGAGCATTTGAAAGGATAGCATTCTTGACTGTTGAGCATTGTCTCAAATCATAAGAAGTGAGAAAGAAGGGAGAGAGACAAAGAGAAGCTGGAGGGGTAAATGAAGGCTGATACAACAGATGGTTGTAATCATTCTTCCAATATTAATATAGAATTGCAGTTGTATTGTCTACTCCGTGGTGTTGGTACTATCATGCATTCAATTCTTTGTCCAAGACCTTTTAGCATGAGTAGCTTAGTTATGTGTAGCTAGATGTTCTTTTATGTATTCATGTACTAGTTATCAGAGTTGTATGTTGTAATTATTCTTGTCTCTTCTATGTGTAGGACTTGATCTAGGGCTAGCTCAGGGGATTTCCACCTAGCTGCATTGTGCTCTCCAGCAAATCTACATGAAGGCTTGAGGTAATCTCCTTCTCCTACTTTGATAGTTAGTTATTATTTATGAACATGCACGTAACTTTGTGACGGTTGTAGATAATCTTACAGTCTGCCTAAGGTCTTGGGAAGACCTTTGAGGGTATCTTCATTCTCCATACACCGTGCATTTTATCCTATAGAAAATCCCTGTTGATGTAGATATCTTTCAAGACGAGCATACCAAGCCCTAGGAGCTTGCTTGAGACCATATAGAGCCTTCTTTAATATGAAGACAGTTTTATTTGTCAGAGAGTAGAAAACCTTTGGGTTGTTCAATTTAAACTTCTTCCTCTAATTCATCATTTAGAAAAGCTTACTTAACATCCATTTAGTAGACCTTGTTTTTTTCTCGAGCAAGAATAAGCGAGAAACATACTAATAGATTCCATTTTGGCAATGGGAGCAAATGTTTCTTCAAAATTGATTCCTTCAACCTATGCATATCCTATGCAGGCTAATCTTACCTTGTTCCTAGTAACCTGTAATCCTTCAACTAGTTTTCTCCCCTTGAACTTGTAATGAAATTGCCATCTTGTTCAAACTACCTTCTTGTAAATCGTAGACTTATTCCATATAATGTTGTTGATGGTGTTGGGTCTGCCAACAATAGGAGATCACCCCATGAAGTCCCAACTAGACCTCACACCACTTGGTGTGGGAGTCCCATACCGTATGATGGCTCGGTTGCCATTATCTTAAGGATTTGCCTCAACTCTTGCTAATCATCACAGGAGAGTGGTTTGGTTTTTCTTACGAGAAGTGAGGTTTGCATGCCTGGTGAGTGTAAGTGCAACTTGTGTCAATGTTTCTTTCACCGTAGAGGGAGAGGGTGGTAGTGAGTCCCAATTCAGTTGGGAGAAGTCCCAACTCTATTAGGAACACACAACACAACAGGACATGCACAACTTTTGGTGGAGCAGTCCACATGGATGCGATAGTCATAACACACAAGGGAAGATAACACGTATAACACTCGGTAGATTATTCAGCACGAGTGCAATAGTTCTTCCAACAAGTTTTATGTGAAATGTCTTTTTGATGTCCATGAGAGTAGCCTACAAGGGTGAGATAGTGTTAACAACATATACAACACATTTCCATTAATAGATTATGTATTACAACAAGTGAAATAGTTCAGATGTAGAACACAAGTTAAAGAAACATGCATCACAAGTGTTAAAGATTAGTCTTACAAAAATTACAATACGTGTGAAAACGTGTCGGCCTGTTGGCAGGCTTCTGAATTAAGTGAGTTCCAAGACACATCGTTACACCATACATCACTAACCCCATGTGAGACACGTTGGAGCCACTACTTACTCCTCAAAGAAAAGATTACAGACTCTCTTGGCTATGTGGGAGGAGATGAGGTGAAAAGTCCTTTCATGTATGAATGATGGGGATATTTATAGCCAAGGGTGAAAATGACCCTTGTGGATGTTCGACTACCCTCATGACTATTTGACTTCCATGACTTTTTGACTTTACGTGACTCTTTGTGCAATAAGTGGGTCTGTTGGAATTCCACGCTACATTACATTGATTGAAAACATAGCCCATAGTAGATATGTGGGTGACATGACTCATGACATGACTCATCATGATAGTGCTGGTACATTAGTGCTGCTGCTGGAGTGCATGTTGAGTTGCAGTGCTACTAGGTGATGGATGTCTTCATGGTGTATCACAACTTCACCTCCACATGGCAAAGTACACGAAGTCTTTGATGGTCTTTGGTTCACTTGATAATTCTTAGGCATGTTGCTACTTGCTTGCATGTTGGATGGATTGACATGCTCATCTGTTCATGAAAGGTGCATGTTCATCAGTTCCTTCGTTCGTGAGCATATCTTACATGTTTGCTTATCCATCCTTCCATGAACATATTTTTGCATGATCATCCATTCGCGAGCACATCTCTTCACATGCATCATTCGTTCGTTCGTTGGTGAACCTATCCTTCTACGTGTGCTCCCTTCATTCATCATATTCATTGTCTTGTCATATTTTTTGGTGTACCTGTACTTGCAGCCGCTCATGACGCGATGACATCAAATCCAAAACCTCCTAGTCTACCATGACACATGATCATTTTGGATGCAGGTGACCAGGAGAGGCAGCAAGGTTGTGAATCAGGATGATGGCTCTGAGCACTACTGATGAAAACCATGCAAGAGTCACTAAGTGATGAATATGGGCAATCCAAGTTGACAATGACTATCTACAATGCCTGGTTCGGCTTGAAGGAAAAATTGCACAAATTTTGGGAGGGATAGTTTGAGCTGTAGGAAGGCAAGTTAGGCAGGATCTACATAGTTTTTGGAATGAGTGGGAAGTAGGGGATGGAAGGCCAAATTTGCATAATTTTTTGGAGGAACAGGCCCAGCTACAAGGAGGGTCAACAGGCAGAGATTGCGCAGTTTTTGGGAGGAACTACCCAAGAGCCTGGCAGCCAAAACTGTGCAATTCCCAGAGGGAACTAGCAGCTGGCTTCTTGGGACAATAGCAGCCAAAACTGTACAATTCCTAGAGAGAAATGGCATTTGGCTGTTGGGGTCACTGGCAGTAGAAACTGCGCAATTCTTGGAGGGAATTGGTAGTCTGCTGCTAGGAGCTGCTGGCAGGGGAAACTGCACTAAGGCCGGGAGGCTGGCCTTCTGATCATCTTTGTGCAATTTCTGAGTTGAGTGGACTGCTAGGCAGCAAAAGGCCTACTCATGAAAAATGCACAATTTCTGAGATGAGCAGTGGGTCGACTATTGGGATGAATGATTGGGAAAACTGCGCAATTTTATGAGGGAGACATGGACGAGCACTTGGTGTCTGTCCGAACTATTTGTGCAATTTCCTCATTCAGCTGAGCGAGTAAGGTCAGTGGCCTCTGCACATTTTTTTAGGGGAGTCAACCCTGGGGTGACTGCCGGGTGGCCAACATGAGAGTGGGTTGAATTGCTTGCAGGTAGCGCAACATGAAAATACTTGCTTGATGCTTTTGCTTTGTTTTGTTTGACAATCAATCTAGTTGATGGCGGGGTGATGGTTCGACTGTTAGAGGGGAGTCTGGTCATCAGAACTTCACCAAAAATGACTAAGTGTGTGAACGATCAAAAGATACATAGGTGATCATGCAAACAAAAACTCTCGTGACTCGACAATGAAACAACTCAAACCATCTAGACACACATGTTCAACATGACTTATCGATGGTGCAAGTGACAAGCGTGACACTCGCGATTGGCTGTTCATTGATTGAGACGATGCTTACACAATAGTGAATGTGACTCAGTGTGTGAGTGCGACAGATGCTTTCATAGCGAACACAACAAGCACATATGAAGTGAAGACTTTGAGCATAACGAGAACATGATTGCAAGAATGACTTAGACACCATCATGCAAAAACTTGAATTAAATGAATAGGTAAGGTGGATGCAAGGACTCACACGTGCTCACATAGTGAACCCGAGTGTGTGCTGTCATCAAGTGAAACTCTCTAAGGAGGCTCCAAAATTGGGTGCATGCCAAAATTTTGGAGGGTTTTTGTAGCTGCTACAACACTTGGTGACACACTAGTAGAACTCCAGCTTCTTTGTTTTAGTTCATTGCTAGCATAGGGACTTGGTATTTTGGGGAATATTGAATCATTGTGTAGGTTACTTCGGCTTCCCCACTTACCCCATGGACATGCATGGTCCACCCTTTGACAACTCAGTCAAACACAACAAAAAGTTCAACTTGATCTCAGTGTTTCTAATTTGGGAAGGGTAGTTTAGTTCGCGAGTTGAAGATTTTCAGAGTATAAGTTTTCATCTCTGGTGTTGCTCTGCTACCAAAAGGCCTAGACAATATCACAACGGAGTCACGCAGGAACACACACATTGCTCCACTGCCAGCGAGCCTGGACAGTACCTCGGTGGAGTTGCATGCTTCACCTCTCTGTGCAGGGAACCTTTCTCTTATTTTTCCTTTTTATTTTTCAAGAGGACTATGCATAGGAAATTATTTATTTTTGGGGTGGAAGAGGGATCCTGAATTTGAGAGAAGAAGAGGTTGTTCCTTCAGAGAATCATGCACGACCTCTGAGATAGGTTTTCTCATTTATATTTTCCCCTTCTCTGTTTCTACTAGTTGGATGAGCTTGAACACACAGAGTAGAAGGCTAAGTACAGATATGGGGCTTCCCAGTGTGGACATAGGTTCATGGTTGGACTAAAACTTCCCTTGCAGATGGTTCATATTTTCCATCAAGACTTCATCGGCCGAAGGTTATAACCAAGCATAGAGAAGACAGACACAATACTTGCTAAGTGCTACAATGTCACAAGTCTCTTCAAATTTCAGCCACATACTCTATTCAAATGCCAGAATGTAGTAGTTGGCAACACTTATTTCTGGAAAAAAAAATAGTAATATACCAAGAAAACAAAACAAACATAAAAAAAAAATAGTAAGCAAAGCAAACAAAGTGAAAACAACAAGAAGCAAGCAAACCAACCAAGTTAGCAAGCAAACAACCATGCAAACCAGAAAGCAAAGAAAAGCGAAAAAGCAAACACTACTCCTACTCATACATTAAACAGTCGGGGTTACGTGAAATGAAGTTTCCAATGAAGCCACCATAGGCATACCTAACCTGCAGTCACAAAGATAAGAGTGATTAAAACAAATAAAAAATAGTGTGCAATAGAAAATGAAAAACTTGCACACGAGAGAGAAGGTCTCGCCTGTGGGCGGAGGAATGTGCCATAACCACCCAACACACATGCTTACCTCCTCTGTGACTACTGTTTTTCAAAAAACCTCGAAGGCCTCTTGTGAGTGTGTTTTGTTTTTCACCAAGTTTCTTAGTGAGTGTGAGGAAGGATTAAAGCTTGTTACCTGCAACATGACTCGCTAAGCAAGACTGTTCCAACCATTCAACGTTTGGATCATAAAATTCGTGATGGCTATTCTAAAAGATTCATGATCTTTGAGTAGACGGATTCCTGATTCAAGAGAGGATATCATGATGGGAATCTAATACATATAGATAGATCTGGTCGTTCTCATCAGTCATGTCAAGACAGTGAGGGCCCACCATAACTATCACTACAGGCCGTAGTGCCTCACTTGGTTGATAGAAGTCTAAGAAGAAAAATGTTACATGGTGAAGATCATAGTGTGCGAAGTGACTGTCCTTGGATGTATTGTTGGGAAAATGATAAACTACATGAAAACCACCCAAGATAGAAGATAAATCAGACCATTTGGTCGAGATGTTGGATTCCCAGTTTGACATGAACAAAGAAACCATTCGAACAATTATACGAACTCTTTGAATGAGGGAACCAAATTCATTGTGTGCTAGGCATGATAGAACACCCACCTACAACTGGTGAAAAAGTGTGTAGGCATTATGGTCATCACAGAAATGTAGAAAGGATGACAACACTGTGAATGTGTGAAATGAGAGTAACTTGATTCGCGCAATAGGTTGTGCACTCATCATCATAAAGGGAGATTGTTGGTGTGATGAGTGGGTAGATTTGACATGAAAAATTTGCGAAAAGACCAAGGAGTTGATGATGAGAGAGAACATATGATAAATGTGATTCTAGATAGAGATGATCAACTTCACTTTCCCATGATTGGATGAGGAATAGACACTCCCAACTTGAATTGGATGTAACAGAGGTGCATGAAGGCAGACATGTTGTAACAGACTCATGGACTCGTTCATTAGTGCAAATCCGAAATTTTGAAATATCATACCCAGAAAATAAATATTCTTTACATGGGGATCCATGTCGAGTGCAACCATGCAGATAGATTAATTGTGCATGAGAAATGAGATCTGATTTGGTTTGAAGTGCTTACCAGAGTTGCGAGGTCTTGACATAACCATCAACGGACGTTAAAGTGCCTCGACTCCCTGGCATGTCTCGAAACTTTCCAGAATTGAAAAATTGCATTTTGGGATGTGAGCCAGATCATGCATGGATTGAGGGTGGTTGTTGTTATTGATTTCTAAACTTCTCTTAGGATGACAACCATCTCTATCACAGGCTTCATCAAAATTTTCAGCACGCTGACTCAACGAGTTGTCTTCATGCAACACAAAAGATGATGACGGGTGGGAAGAGTCCTTTGTGTTGAAACTATTTTCATCATGGGAAAAATCATTGCCTTGTGTTGATCGAGGATATAACTCAGAAGATGAAGAAGCAAGAGAATGTGGAGTGTCTCTGATGCATGTTGGTGCATTGTGAATGATAGGAGAGATAGGCAAGTGGGTGCAGAGGAAGCTTCGATATGGATGTCTTCTTTGACCAGTGCACATTCCAGATCTGAGTTAGAGTGTACATGAGATGGCAATAGATCATATGATGTGCTTGGGTGTTCATCACAACATACGGAAGCATGGGAGTGATGACAACCCAAGACTAGAGGTTGATAGAAAGAATTGATTGTGCATGATGTTTCACCAAGATTCGTGGATCGAGGATCGATCAAGAATGGAAGCTCAATGTTTTGAGAGGAATTGACTGTGTCTTTAATGTCTTTCTCCTCCAACTGTATGATGATACTACCTTGCACATGACTGCAACTTGAGCCAATAGCTCGAGAATCAAGAGAGTACACGTAGCTAGCTTGTGAAGTAGATTGCTCAAGCAAGTCATGGTGCAAGAAGTCATGGCATGTAGAGGATGGAGGATGGAAGAGATGTAGATTAGACTCAAGACTTATGTTAGGAACAATGATTTCCTCTTTTGGAATGGAGGGATGCATTTTTTCCATAGCCTTTCCTAACCATTATGGAATTTCCTCCATTGGGGCAGGAGACAGATGAGCAAATGGATTGGGAACATGCTGCACAAATTTCTCAGCTTTGCAACTGCTACGAGGGGTCACCCTCTTTGAGACATGAGGTGTCTCATGATCTGCAAGAGTTGAGGAAGAAGGGAAATTAGGAGGTTCACCATTTCAGGAGACATGAACCAAGCATTTCAACTCTTGGCTCATGAAGTCAAGGTCCAAAAACTTCTAAGGAATTTTGTGACATAGGTGAAGGAAGTGGGTAGCAAAGTCCTTAACTAATTTGCCAGGCTTCATTCTTAAATGAGAGATTCTTTCATAGACATCTTGGTGGTCACACTCTTTGAAGGCTTGATGGATCTCCTTGAAGAAAGTGAGAAGGGAATGGACAGAAGCAGGTGGTAGGGTATGACACCACTGATTAGAATGACTTTCAAGGGTGAGAAAGAAGAGTACACAAATAAGCTCATCACTATCAATTTCATGAGATTCAAAAAAATGATGAAAATTAGAAATGTGCTCAGTTACAGACGTTCTTTCCTCATCGACCAACTTTAATAAGGATAAATGATTGAGAAGCTCATTGGCGATTAATAACTAATTAAGGGAGAAATGAGAGAAACACCTGAGGAGAATGAATTGTGTATTATTCATTGGGTAAGAGATTCAACCTAGATGTACGGGCTCAGCTTATCATCTGGCCCTCCTTCTAGCACCAAAATGTTGATGGTGATGGATCTGCCAACATCAGGGGATCAACTCGGTATGAAGTCCAAAATAGAGCTCACACTGTTTGGTGTGGGAGTCCCATCCAGTACAATGGCCCCATTGCCATTATCTTAAGGATTTTTCTCAACTCTTGCTGGTCAACACAAGAGAGTGGTCTACTTTGTCTTTAAAGAAGTGAGGTTTGCGTGCTTGGTGAGTGGAAGTGTCACTTGTGTCAGTGGTTCTTTGAACATAGAGGGAGAGGGTGGGAGTGAGTCCCAATTCGATTAGGAGAAGTCCCAACTATGTTAGGAACACACAACACAACAAGACAATCACAACTTCTAGAGGAACAGTCCACACAGATGCAGAAGTCACAACACATAAGGGAAGATAACACATATAACACCCAGCAAATTAGTCCACACAAGTGCAATGATTGCTACAACAAGTTTCATGTGAAAGGTTTGTCTAATGTCCGGGAGAGTAGTCTACACAGGCAAGACATCGTTAACATCATATACAACACATTTCCACTAATAGATTATGTATTACAACAAGTGAAATAGTTCAGATGTAGAACACAGGTTAAAGCAACATGCATCGCAAGTGTTAAAGATTAATCTTACAACAATTACAATACACGTGTGAAAACGTGTTGGTGTGTTGGTAGGCTTCTGAATTAATAAAAAGTTCCAAGACACATCATTGCACTATACATCACTAACCCTGTGTGAGAGGCATTGGAGCCACTAATTACTCCTTAAAGAAACGATTACAGAATCTCTTGGTTATGTGGGTGGAGTTGAGGTGAAAAGTCCTTTCATGTACAAATGAGGGGGGTATTTATAGCCAAGGGTGAAATTGACCCTTGTGGCTATTTGACTACCCTCATGATTGTTTGACTTCCATGACTTTTCGACTTTACATGAGTCTTTGTACAACAAGTGGGTCTCTTGGACTTCCACGTTACATTATATTGATTGAAAACATAGCCCATAGTGAACATGTGGGCAACATGACACATGAAATGACTCGACATGAAAGTGCTGGTACATTCATACTGCTTCTGTAGTGCATGTCGACCTACAGTGTTGTTGGGTGATGGATATCTTCATGGTGTATTATAGCTTCACCTCCGCATGGCAAAGTGCACAGAGTATTTGATGGTCTTTGGTTTGCTTGATGATGCTTAGGTGTGTTTCTCCTTGATTTCATGTTGGAAGGCTTGACAAGATCCTATGTTCGCAAAAGGTTCATGTTGATCCATTTGTGAGCGCATCTTGCATGTTTGCTCGTCCGTCTATCCGTGAACATATCTTTGCATGATCATCCATTCACGAGCACATCTCTTCACATGCATCGTTCATTTGTTTGTTGGTGAACCCACCCTTCTACATGTGCTCCTTCGTTCATCGCATTCATCGTCTTACCATATTTTTTGGTGTACCTATACCTGTAGTCACTTATGATGAGACGACATCAAATCCGAAACCTCCTAGTCTGCCATGACACATGATCATTTCGGATGCAGGTGATTGGGAGGGGCAACAAGAATGTGAAGCAGGATGATTTCTCCAGGCACTACTAAATAAAATCGCGCAAGAGTCACTGAGTGATGAAGATGGGTAATCCAAGTCGACAGTGACTATCTGCGAGGCCTAGCTCGGCTAGAAGGAAAAATTGTACAAATTTTGGGAGGGACAGTTCGGGCTGCAGGAAAGCAAGGTAGGCAAGATCTGCGTAGTTTCCTGAATGAGCGGGCAACAGGGGCTGGAAGGCCAAATTTGCACAATTTTCTCGAGGAACATGCCAGGTTGCAAGGAGGATTAGTAGGGCATAGATTATGTAGTTTTTTAGAGGAATGTCCAGGGATCCTGGCAGCCCAACTACGCAATTCCCAAAGGGAATTGGTAGTTGGTTGCTTGGGTCACTGGTAGCCAAAACTACAAAATTCCCAGAGGGAACTGGCAGTTGGGTACTAGAGTCACTCGCAGTAGAAACTGCACAATTCCTGGAGGGAACTAGTAGTCTGCTGCTAGGAGCTGTTGGCAAGGGAAACTGCACTAAGGATGGGAGGCCACCCTGCTGATCATCTCTATGCAATTTATGAGATGAGCAGACTGTTGGATAGAAGAAGGCCTGCGCATGAAAACTACACAATTGCTGAGATGAGGAGTCGGTCGACTGTTGGGATGACTAACTAGGAAAACTGCACAATTTTCTGACGGAGACAGGGACGGGCACTTGGTGTCTGTCCAACCTGTCTGCGCAATTTCCTCAGTCAGTTGAGCAAGTAAGGTTAGTGGCCTCTATGCAATTTTTTAAGGTATTCAACCTCAAGGTTATTGCCGGCTCTGACTATCTACGTGGCAAGTATGAGAGTGGATTGAATTTCTTGCGGGAAGTACAGCTTGAAAATACTTGCTTGATGCTTTTGTGCTGTTCTAGTTGACAGGCAATCGAGTCGATGGTGGGGTGATGGTCCGGCTATCAGAGGGGAGTCTGGTCGTTAGAACTTTAGCAAAAATGACTAAGTGTGTGAACGATTGAAAGATGCATAGGTGATCATGCAAACACACACTCTCATGATTCGACGATGAAACGACTCAAGCCATGTAGACACACATGTTCAACATGACTGACCGATGGTGCGAGTGACAAGCACAACTCTCACGACTGACCATTCATTGATAGAGATGACTCTTGCGCGACAGTGAATGTGACTCTGTGTGTGAGTGAGAAAGATGCTTTCATAGTGAACACAACAAGCACATACGAAGCAGAGACTTTGAGCATAACCAGAACATGGTCACAAGCATGACTTAGGCATGAGCATGCAGAAACTTGAATGAAATTAACAAGCAAGGTGGATGTAAGGACTCACATGAGCTCATGGAGTGAACTTGAGTGTTTGCAGTCATCAAATGAAACACTCAAGGGAGGCTTTGAAATTGGGTGCAGGCCAGCATTTTGGAGGGTGGTTGTAGCCGCTACAACATCTGTTGCATAGATTCCTCCTCTACAAACATCAAGGAGTCAACAAGCCAGATTGTTCAAAATAGTGAGTCACCTAATGGGCTAGCTTGACTTGAGTCATTATCTGAAGCAATTGCTAATTCATCATAATCCATTATGAATCGTGAAATCATAACTATTGGCACCTTATTGCCTTCTTTCTTTTCTTGCTCATCTTGTACTTGTTCATCCTATACCTGTTTTCCTTTCCAAACCTTCTTATTCTCATTTTCAAGATTTTCATTCATGGTTGATTCCATCTTGTACCTATAGTGACGAGCTATGTGTCCATAGTTATGACATTTGTAACATTGGATGTTATTCATAGAAGATTATTTTTGGTGTCTATCTCGTGATACTATAAATTTTCTTCTAGAGTTTTGCCAACAATAGTTGTACCTATTTGGAACTTCACAATACCTAGCCATATGTCCAAAATTGTTACATTTGTAACATTCGACATCATCTCTAAAATGATCAAATTTGTTGATATTATGCCAAGTTCTAGAATATCCAATTATGAAGGATCTCTTGGAATTATATTCATTCCAAGCATACATGTGACATGCTGCAACTCTATGTCCAAACCTTCCACATGAATAACAATTACCATAAAAGATAGGTTGGTACCCAAGAGGAAATTTTCTTCAAGGACTTGTCTTCCAAAGTTCTTCTTGCAAGGCTTGATCTCTTGCTTTAGCTAAGAGATCTATCTTCTTGGTAGATTTTGCATATCCATCTTATATAATTTTCATATAAAGCCTTGACTTCTTTTCTAACATTTATTTATAACCAAGACTAGTCTTGTCACTATATGATCATTGGTTGCTGATGAGTTCATCCAAATTCTTTGAACTATTGGCGTAGTTTTGAAAGGTTTTTTCATTTTTTTACTTCCTTTCATAGAGCAACTATTTCAGCTTCTAATGCTTATCTCTCCTTGTTTCTTTCCTTTACTTCTTTCCTGAGTGATTCTTCAATTCGTTTGTATTATTCAACCTTGATTTTAAGATTGAGGATCTACTCCCTTTTTATCTTCAATTCATCTTCAAGATTTTTAAAATGCTTCTTTTCAGCCTTGAGCTTTTTGATAACCCTGATTACTTTGTTTTGAAATTCAAATTCAGTCATTTCTTCTTCTTTGTCTCCTTCTACGTCAGTTGCCTCTTATTTATTGTGCTTGGCCATAAATAATACTCTTCCATTGAATTCTTCTTCGTTATCACTATCTTCTTTGGATGAGGAACTATCTTCTTTGGAGAAGAAACTTCTCTTAAACCATTTCTTCTTGCCTTGCTTGTTGAAATTCTTAGGAATTTTCTTCCCTTTCATAACACCCTCATTTTTGTGAGGACATTTGGATGCAAAATGCCCAACCTCACCACAATAAAAAAATATCAATGGAATTTTACCTTTGAAATTTCCCGTACTTGTTCTCATTTTCTGCGTGAAGTAGGAAAATTCTTTATCTGAGAATTCTTCTTCATATTCTTCCTTTTCCTCATCCTTACAATTGCAAGTTTTTTCTTGTGGAGACTCCTTTTCCTTGCTATTATTCTTGGATGCCGCAAATGTTATTTCTAATTGAGATGTGCCATCCTCTTCTTCAATCCTCAATTCATATGCCGTAAGAATTCCATGCAATTCATCTATGCTGAGAATGGTCGGATTCAATCTATCTTCCAAGACAAATACCTTAGGGTTAAATCTTGTTGGCAAGGTTTTAAGGATATTTTAGACAACAACTTTCATTTCAATAGGTTCTCCCAAACCTTCCAATGTATTTTTTGTTTCATCAACACACTGAAAGTATGCAACAATATCTTCATCTTTCCTCATTTTGAGTTGCTCAAATTTTTCCCTGAAAATTTGAAGCTTTGCTTCTTTCACCTTTGAGTCACCTACATATATATTTTCGAGCTTTCCCCACACCTCTTTAGCAATTTTGCAACTCAATACCTTAATATAAATAGATTCGATAAGCCCACTGATAATAAGATATTTAGCCTTTGCATCATATACCATATTTTTCTTACCTTATTCATCTAGGGTTGGTGTGAAGCCTTTGCCAATGATTTCCCATACTTTGTATCCTTGCGCTAGCAAATGAACCTGAATTCTTCCACTCCAAAGTGCATAGTTATTTCCATTGAACAAATGAACTCTTTTCTTAATATACTCCATGATCTCTTTCCAGTTTTTAGACTGCTATTAGAGGAACCAAGCTCCAATTCCAATTGTTGGAAATACTGAGAGGGGGCTGAGTCAATATTCCTTAGCAATTAGCACTTTTAATTCTTTTCAGAGCATTAGTTAATATTCAAATATTATTAATGTTTATGTAGTAATAACAATAAATAGAAGAACACAGTAGGCACAAGGAGTTTAGGTGGAAAACCCCCTCTGGGTCAAAAACCATCGAACACTTTTATAATAAATTATTTAATCTGTAGCCCTAACTATAATGAAAGCAACAAATTCCTAGAATTATAGAAAAGCATTTTTCCCTCGTTCCCACTAGAAGGACACCCCAATGCTTTGGTTTCTTCAGTAAACAATTGAATGGATGCCCCAACACCCTAGCGAGCCACAACTTTCCCTAGCACCACCCTACCACCCTAAAGTGTTCACAGGCCCCAATCTGTAGGTGACTTCATACACTTACCTAGCACCTCCCTACCACCCTATAATGACTGAAATAAGAAAACACTATGGTTTCCCAAACCAAGGAAAACAATCCACGATGCAATAAGATGTATGATGATTTTCGTGTACTTGACCAAAGACCCAATCACTCTATGACCTGCAACCCAACCATGACATCATCCCAATAGTGACTCCTATACCTCCCAACATTGCCTCTTCAACTCTAGGTAGAATGACTCTTTCACAAATGACTCATTTACAATATTTAAAATGATGATTCTTTTACAACTTTACAATGATGATTCATTGACCACAACCAATTATGAGTGCCATGTCACAACCCCATAGAGTTTTAGCCCGCTAACTTGGGTTACTAACTTCAAACACAAATATCTCTCAAACCGTGAAGGATTACGTGGCGTGCCATATGTCAACGGAAACATCTCAAGGATTAGAATACTTATAAAAGATCCTTGACTCAGAATAGAGTAATTTGTCAAGTCAAAATTCCCATGCAAGATCGAGGTAGCCCCTGGTGCTGCTTGGGTTGACATCAATGACAACCACTGATCAACAATTTTATAAGCATAACTTATTTTTCATTTGTATTCTATGTAAGAATATGGAATGAGGAGTTATCTCTTGGTCTTATAAATTTGTTCAAAATCTATCTTTTCATTTTAAAATCTAAAAACTAGAATTTTGTAATATAAAATAGAGCTAAAATAATATAGCTCAACAATAATTATTACAAGAGACAAATCAGATTTGTATTAGCTACATTTTTCAAACTTGTACCATACATTTCCTTTTTAATGAAAGCATACATTTTGCAACTTTTGTGTTAGTATATCATGTGCCATTTCTGCATCAAAATAACCAATCAACATATTTAATAATAATCAACCTTTGCACTCCAAGCAATCTTGCAACAATGGCATTCAACATAAATTAGCCAATCAACACCAATCATATCAATGACATCAAGCTTTTGTAACATGATCATTTGACATCAATGTCAACATTTCGAAAAACTTGGTTATAACCTAAAAATCCATCTGTGAATGTGCCTACCACTTCATTTATTATCTCATTTGTTAAGGGTGTATGGAATGGGTCAGTAATCATCAATTTATTTAGTCCCCAAATGTTAAAATAGATTACAAGCTTTATTGTATTTTTATTTCTCAGTTGTACCACCATTTGGCTAGCCTATTCTTATTTATCAGTAAGATATATAGTTTTGGATATGTCCTCAATTTCCCGTCTTTTCATATTTATGAACTAGTTTGCATTGTTTTTTCTTTATGGGTTTGTCTCTTGGAGCTAAATTCAATTCTCAGCTCTCCCATTTATGTTACCAACCTTTTATACACTTGTTTTATTTAGAGAGGAATTATTGACATTATTTTAGAAGGTCAAATATTTTAGTGGTTTTTTTATCGTGATCTATAGCTACTTATCTAAGCCATTTTAGGTTGATCATCATTTGAATTGTTGACTTATTTATATTTTATTTATACATCCTTCCACTTCAATGATTTGTATTCATCTAATTTTCATTATCCTTTATTAATTCCTTTCAAACCCAGATTCAAATTTAGTGCCTAATAAAATATGCTCATAACAAATATATATATATATCTAATTTGTATAAACTAAACACATTAGGTTTCCAGCTTAACATGCAAAAATAAGAAAAACAAAAATGAAACCAAAAACATAATCAATATGACACCATTTTACCATGGAAACCCTAATGTGGGGAAAAACAACAAACTTGGGATCTATTCAACTTCTAAAATGGTGATTACAAAAAGGGAGATTTCCCATAAAATTACAATAGCAGAAAACTTAGTCTTTACCTTGTACAACCCTACCCAAAATATCTCGTGAAAACCAAAGAAATTGTTGCACAACTGAACTATATAACCCATCAAATTCTCCCTATTTGGACCTACAAATTTGTGGATGTATGTCCTAATATTTTTTCTTGTTGGCTGCTCCTAAAGATAACTTGTTCATTATTCCTTTTTTGTTGCTAGATCACCCCTCTAATACCCACTTGTGCCACATAAAACTCCCCATCAACAATTCACTTTCCTCTTCATATAACAGTTGACGTAATATCTAAAGAGATGGAAAGCTGATATTTCTTCTCCACTCTTGAGATCAATGGTTATGACTTAATTTGTCATTAACCTTTTTCACTTTATGAAAAGTTGGCTAGTAAAGTCAATAATTAAATTATTGACTTTAGCCTAAGGTTCATACTTAGGAAATATTTAAATTTACTTGTAAAAGTGAATTTAGGTGATTGAATACATGTCATGGCATCTAACTAATGCATAACCACCTTCCAAGATATAGTTTCAACACTCCCTCTTAGAAAGGATGTGTTCTGCACAACACCCAACTTATCCCTAAAGAATACAAACTTGTCCTTCTTCAAGGCCTTAGTCAATATTTCTGATACCTACTCATATATGGTAATGTATTTCAACTTCACATTTTCCTTCTTCACAAAACCTTTGATGAAGTGGTACTTGATCTAAATTTGCTTCAATTTGTTATGAAACATTGAATTCTCAGAGACCTTGATGTAACTTTAATCTTCACAATGAATTTTAGTTGGATCCAACTCTCGATAAAACATTCCCACAAGGATATTTTGAAACCAAATGGCCGTAGAGGTTTCTAGGATGGGAGCCAGGTGTATTTGTTTCTTTCTGAACTATGAAACTACTCCTAATAATTAAATAAAATAACACATGAAAGTGCATTTTTATCTATTGCACTGCCTTCCCAATTTGCATCGATGTACCACTCCAAATTCACTCCATCTTGTTGAATATAACTCAAAACATACTTTAATATTACTCGAATATATCTCAACACATGTTTTGCAGGTACCCAATGAACTTACTTAGGTTCTATTATGAACTGACTAAGTGTGTTAACTACAAAAATAATATCTAGTGTGGTGTTCACGAGGTATATGAGAGAGCCAATCAACTGTATGTATAAGGTATGGTCCACTTCCTATGATTCGTAAGCGCCAATTTTCTTCTAGTTGGTCACTCGAGGAATAGCCATGGGTCTTTAATCCTCCATATTGAACCACTTTAAGATATCAAATGTATATTTCCCTAGTCCAAGGAATATATCTCCATGTTTCTATGACACATCCAAACCTAGAAAATAGTGCATCGACCCCATGTCCTTCATCTCTAACTCTAAAACTAGGTCCCTCTTGCATTCTGCTATGAGCATCTCAAAACCTGTAAGAAATAGATCATCAACATAAAGCACCAAAATGAGAGGTTCTCCCTTTATTTGAATGTAATACAAGTTTGGGTATACCTCACTCTTAGTGAATCCCATACCTTACAAGTAATTTTCAATCCTAGCATACCATTCCCTAAGAGCCTTCTTGAGCCCATAGAACTCTCTCTTTAATCTACACACATGAGATTCCCACCATTTTACTACAAAACCCTCTGGATACTCAATATAAATCTGTTCCTCAACCACAAAATTAAGGAAGGTTGTATTCAAGTCCATGAGGTGAATCCTTCAACCCATTTCTGTTGCAATATAAATAACTTCCCCGATGGATGAGTACCTGGATATAGGGACGAAGGTCTCCTCATAGTCAATCCATTCCTATTGAGAAAACTCCTTATCCACAAAATGGGCTTTGAACATCTCCACACTACCATTTGTGACGTGCTTGATCTTGTACACCCACTTGGAGCCAACCATTAATTTCCATATGGCAGTGACACTACCTCCCATACATTGTTCTGTAATATTTAAGAATACTCTTCCACCACGGCATCCAACCACACCTAATTCTCAGACTCCTATGGAAAATTGGTAGGTTCATCCTCAATTAGCTCACTTATTAGCGCCATGTAACCAGAATAACACTGAGATGGTATGCTCTATCTGACTGAACATCTAGATGTACCCACATACTCATGGGCCTCTCTCAGTGTCTACTTTTCCCACTTATTTCTCTTCCTCCCAGTGATAAGATTTTGGTTCTAGGTGTGAGGAGCCCTTTTCCCCTCATCTTGTTCTTCTAGCTCATCCTACTCGCTCTACTCTCCACTCTACGTGACAATACTCTAAGGGGTCTATGCTATCTCAACCTTTGATGCATGCTACTTTTGAACCTCCATTGTAGATGAATCTATGTTGTAATACTTTTGAAGAGTGCTTTCCTCTTCAAATTTCATATTCATGAATATCATTTTCTTCTAAAGAGTGGAATGTATACTCTGTATGCCTTTGAATTATTATTTCACCTCACAATAATCCCCTTTTTTGTAGTAGGATACAACTTCATTCTCTTATTTTAAGGAACATGGAAATACACAAAGCATCCAAAGATGTAGACGTGACCTAAGTCTAGTTTCTTTCTTGTAAATATCTCCTTAGGTGTAAATCTACCCAACAACCTATGTGGGCTTCTATTCTACAAATAGAAAATAATATTGCAAACGTCATCCCATATAAACATAAACAACTCCTAGCCATGAAGCATTACCTTGGCCACTCCAAAAAAAACCTTGTCATTTGTTCTACAACACCATTCTATTGAGGATTGTAAGGAAATATCAACTCCTTTCTGATCCCTCCACATGCACAAAATTTCTTTCAGGGATTAGATGTGTGCTTACCTCCATTGTTCAAGCTAAGTATCTTAATATTACTCCTATTCTAGTTATCCTAAAGAGAGTTAAACTCCTTAAACCATCTGAAAACCTCATCTATGTTCTTCATAAAGTATATCTAGGTCTTTGGGGAGAAGTCTTCTATGAAGGTCACATAGTAATGGTACCCACTTAAGGATATAGTTTCCATAGGTGCACATATATCTAAGTGTATCAAGTCCAAAATGCCTTTTTCCTTAGTGTCGTTACACGAAAAGTTGGTCTTGGCATATTTACCCAATTCACAGTCCTCACACACTTCATGTTGCTTGACCCTAAACTCTAACAACGGTGTCACAATATCCTTGAGCACATTGAGTGCCCCATGGTGAATATGGGTCATCCTCCCATGCAATAACTCCCACAACCCTCGATTGAAACTTATTAGTGCTTGTGCTAGCACAAACTGCAGTTTGGAATGGTTGCCATTTTCTACTCCTATCACCTTGACCATCCTAGAATTATTAGGGGGAATGTATACTTTTCATACATCAAATGTCACGATGTAACGTTGTTCCACCATGGTAGCCACTGGAATCAAATTCTTGGTTATGCCTGGAACGTACAACACGTCCTCCACCAACAAGGGTTTATCAAAGTCCATCGGAAACTTGACAATGCCTACTCTCACTATCTGGTACTTGGCATTGTCCCTGACTTATATATAGAATTCCATGTCTTTCTTCTTCAAAATGGTGAATTACTTCTTTACTCTTGGCATGTGTCAAGAAGCCCCACTATCATTTTACCACATGTTGGTGGTTACTAAGCTTGAGAGACAAGCAATGATTGAGAGCTCATTTTCAAACCTTGTTGTAAATGTGTCCACTCAAGCTAAGGCTACAAATTTCTTCTTCATTTTTCCATTTTTCTTATTAGGGCACTGGTTTTCAAAGTGTCATGATTGATGGCAAGAAAAACACTTTATATTGCTTAGCTCTTTCTTCATCTCACCCTTTGAAGTAGACCCATCACTTGGCCCCTTCTTGGCCTTAGAATTTACTTTTCCTACTAGGGCAAGATTCTCTTCCTCCTCTAACCTCCTCTTCTAGTCACGATGATAACCTCCTTCTCTGATTTCCTCCTGAAAGAAATCATCTCACATTCTGTCTCCAAGAGGCCAGGTGCTCTCGACCAACAATGGACTTCACAAACATCTCACACTACTTCGTAACACCATTTATGGATATACACACAAGCTGTTCTTCAGGGATTATATCCCCAATAACTATCATCTCATCCCTCAACTATGTGAACTTGCTCAAGTAGGTAGCCACACCATCACCCTTGGACATTCCAATGCTATGTTTCTTGTCCCTCAATACCATTTTACGACTCTGGTAGTCACTCTAGTAAAACTTGGTGAGTGTAATCCACATCTTTTTAGTAGTATCATTCTCTAATAGATGGGGTATCAAGTTGTATTTGACCTCATCTAGAATGATTCTCTAAACCTTAGACTCTTTAACCTTGTGAATATATAGGGAAATGGGATATGAAGTTGCCAAAATCATGATTGTGTTGATGAAGTTCCACAACTTTCTCTCCTTGATAACTGTTGTGATTCAAACCCTCCATTGAAGAAAGTTTGAGGAGACTTTTAGTCTATATTCGTACTGAATGTTGGTAAACATGACAGAATAAACCCTAGAAAATTCTTGTTCACTAAAATATTGATCACCTGAGCTATTATTTGTGTCAAACCACCTAGCTTCGTAATCATAGTTCTATCACATTGATACCATGTTAGTTTCTTTTGAACCCAAATTCAGATTTAGTACCCAATGAAATAGACTCAGAATCGAAAATAAAATTTAGATCTAGTTTTTATACACCAAACACAACAGGTTCCTAACTTAACATGCACATCAAATGCAAAACAACAATGAAACCAAACACATAAATAATATAAAACATTTTTACCCTGGAAAGCCAAATGTCAGGAAAAGCATCAAACTTGGGCTCTATTCAACTTTTGAAAAGGGTGATTATAGCAAGGGAATTTTCCCATAAAATTACACTAGTAGTAAACTCAATCTTTTCCCTATACGACCTTTCCCAAAATAGATTTTTTGGACCAAAGAAATTATTGTATGGTCTAGATTTACAACCCAACAAATTTAACCTATTCATCCCTACAAATTCGTGGTTGTATGGTCTTAAATTTTCGCCTTGTTAGTTGCTCTTGAAATCAACCTATGCGTTGTTCCTCTTTTATTGTTAATTCGACCCTCTGATTTTTAGTTGCATGCCTAATCTCCCTTGTGCCAAATCAAATGACCCCTCAATAGCTCAAATTCCTCTTCATATAGCGACTAACCCAATCTCCAAAGAGATGGAGGGCTAAGATTGCTTCTCCACTATTGAGATCAATGGTCACAAATTTTTCATCGGCCTCTTTCACTTTATAAAAATTTGATGAGTAAAGTCACTAATTAAGCTTTTGAATTTAGCCTAAGGTTTAGACTTAGGAAATATTTAAATTTAGTTGTAGAAGTGAATTTAGGTGATTGACTCATGTCATGGCACCTTACTAATGCAGAATCACCTTCCAAGCTATAGTTTCAACATTCTATGTGGAATTCATTCTATGTTGAGGGAAATTCAATTCTTTCTAGTTCTTGATGGTTAACTTGCTTATATATATTTAAAACAAATTTTTCCTATTTTATTACTTATGAGTAGTCCTTCTTTCATATGAAACTTGTCCTTGGAAAGCTTTCATGTTCCATGTCAATACGACATGTATTATGATTATTTGATTTATGGAAAGAGACACAATTACAAGTCAAGGTTGAAACTATGTCAATGTTACTTTCCCTTGAGTAATTTTGGTAGTAGTTATTGCCATAACTATTTAAATAAATTAGGACATTCAATTTCAACCCGAGAGTCCATAAACTTACAAGCACATCACTATATGTGAAGATATAGTCTTAGGTTTACTCTATTGTCACTTTAGTGCTTAAAGAATGCAATTGTTTCTAAGGAAATCCAACATTCTAACTATTCTGACTTAAATAAAGATGCAACTTGAAAATTAAATTTAAACTAATATGGCATGAAAACATAAATACGAGCTAAGTCATTATAGTGGAAAGATTCAAACTCCAAAATTCTAATTAATCAATCCAACAAGAAGGAAACTAATCTTCTTCAGTTTAGACTACAAAACTTGCCACTGGTAGAAAATGGGATTTAGGAATCTATGCCTTGAGAAAGGCCCACACAACAATACTGTTTTCACTTATGTAGTTTATTGAATAAAGAAAAAGTTCTAAGCACACGTGCTTGAAATGAAAAATTACTCTAACGCAAGGAAAACATTATTCAAGTTTCAATCGGTTGATTAGGAATGAATTAGTGTTCTACTGGTAGAAACTCTAGTTGTATTGTATTTTTCTCACTCCTTAAGGTGATTGAAAGAATTGCAACAATACTCAGTTAGAATCCTCAATTTTTTACTTAATCAAGAAACACTAAACTTGAATTTTGAAAGCAATAACAATTTTATGTAAAGGAAACTAAGGTTCTTCATGAACACTACAACAATTAAGGTATCGTGAAATAATACTAAAGCTGCAAATAAATAGTGAATATATTAATAAAAGGAAAGTGCAATAACTAGCGTATATAAAAAAAAGAAATGAATGTTAAATATAAATAGTGATAAATTTGCACATTTAAATCTGAAAATGAAAGAGAACCCACAAAAGATATTTACCAACAATTATAGCTACATAAATACACAATTATGCACAAGGAAAAAGATGGTGTATGGGTCAAGGAATGTGGGAACTCAAAGCATCAACTTTAACACTTAACAATATCAATTGAATAAAATCAAAATCACTACATATAAGGAATCTTGAAACATAGCTTCAATCCAAAAGTATAATGAGTATGAAGAGCACAACTATAAATCAAAACTATATTCTAATTGGTACCATTCAATATTCACTTTCTTATGTATTTATAAATGATAAAAAGAACTTGAAATTCAATAACCCTCAATCCAACCAAACAATTCCTATTTTGATCATTTAGGTAGATCATATTGACCTCTATAATGGACAAATTCATGCAAAAGTACAAGCTAAATTTTTTTGGGAAGATTCCTTGCTAAAACAACATATTTTCTTATCAACTGGTTGAGTTCACCATGCATTGGTTGGGATTTTTATCTGATCCAATAGTACATGATTTATCTAGGGAAAATTGTTGGATGTGGAACATGATTATCTTCCTGATTTAGAGGACTTGTTTCAGCTGTGTTTGAATCTCAATCCCTGATGGGGGGTGTGTGGGGGGGCTTCCCCCCCACTATTGTCTCCTGTGGGTCTAGGAGGGGATATGTTGCATTTTTGGAGCCTACTTAGTGGGGGTTCAGGGGTAGTGCTCTAGATGAAAAATTGCCTTGTAAAATATTTTAATTTTGTAGTCAATCTAGGTTGTTCCTTAGGCATATGATTTGATGGTAGAAGTTATATTTAATTTAGGATTTTTTTCCCTAGAAGGAAACCCCTCGGTTTATATGAGGGAATTGTATTACATATGTGGATTATTATTCTAAGAAAGAAAGATAGAGGAGACTGTGTGAGTGTGAAGAGGAAGTTACATGGGATCTGCTGTAGGTTGTATCTCTTCATTTTGTTGGATAATATAAAAGGAAGGACTGATTGTTTCTTCATGGATGTAGCCCAAGTTGGGTGAACCACATATATCTGTGTCTCTCTTATTTTATGCATTTGAGTATTTGTGTTTCCACAATATTTTATGTAATATTTTATTTCGTTAATTAATTTATAACAACTTGTATCAGAGCTAAAGGTTTATTTGGCTAATAAATTTGCAGAAGAGAAGGGTTCCTAGTTCGAGTCAGGGCAATTGTAAAATATGGTAGGTTTAGGGTAGAGAAATTTAACGTCCAAAACTACAAGTTGTGGAAGATGTACATGGAATATTATTTGTATCAGAAATACCTATACCTATGATTGAGCAGAAAAAAAAAAAAGAATTTGACGATTATGAAAAAAGTAGAATGGGAGATTCTCAATAGAAAGGAACTAGGAACAATATGGCTATGTCTGGTAGCGTCGGTGGCATTCAACATTTCAAAGGAAAGGAAAACAAAATGTTTAATGACGACATTGGCCAAACTGTATTGAAATTCCTTGGTCTCAAATAAGGTATTTCTTATGAAGTGTCTATTTAATATGAAGATGTCATAAGGTGGATTTGTTGTTGATCATTTAAATGAATTTAATACGATTACCAGCCAGTTATGTTCTATAGAGGTAAAATTTGATGATGAAGTTAGAGCTATGATATTTATGTTCTCATTGCTAGAAGTTTGGATGGACCTAGGTATGACTATTAGTAACTCTCTATTTGGATCTAGCACTTTCAAGTTTGATGATGTTGTTGGTGCCATCCTCAGCAAGGAAATGCAACGAAAAAGTTCCAGTGAGACATTAGGTAATGCTTTGACTGAAAATAATAGGGGAAGAAAGATGGAAAGAGGAAGGAGCCCAGGAAATCATAGTAAGTCAAGAAAAGGAAGATCCAAATCTAGATCAAGGATAGTGTGCTAGAAATGTGGGAATAAAGGACACCTGAAGAAAGACTATAAATCTCGTAAGGGAAAAGAAGGAGATGGACATCAAGAGAACAATCATGAAGTGAATGTGACAGGTGTTGTGTTGCAAGATGCTTTGATTATTTCATTAGAGAATATTATTGTTGCTCAGGTGGTAGATTTAGGGGCTTCATTCTATATCACACATGATAGGAAACATTTTCATGACTATGTTCAAGGAGATTTTGGATAGGTTCATCTTGGCGATGATAAACCGTGTAAAATCATTGGAATGGGTGATGTTTTTATAAAGTAATAGAACAGAAACCAATGGTTATTGAATGAGGTAACGCTGTTGGGTTGTGTTATATTCTTTCCACGACTAGCCCACGTAGTTACTTAGGGGTTAGAGGAGGGGAGGTCACAAGGGGTTTGAGGGGTACCCGTAACCCCACTCTATGGGGTCCAGGGCAGCGCCCCAGAAAATTTTGGTTTTGGACCCTATGTTAGGTTGGGCGGACCCACCTGTGGTTTTGTGCATGATTTTCACACATGGTTTTGGACGTGATGGTTTTCAGTCCATGGTTATGGATCCAGGGGAAAATATCTATGTATATGTGTTTTTATGTGTTATGCTCTTGCATTGTTTATTTTTTGTGTTTCAGAATTTGTATGCAGGTAATTTCTGTATGGGGTTAAAGTCTACATTTGGTATCATAGTAGATTTTGCTTCAAGGGGACAGCTTTGTCGCTGAGGGGTTTCGCTCGGGCCTGTGGTAGACCCTGTTTAGTGGGAGATCTACGAGATTGATTCTGGTGGTGAAAGAAGATGGCGAGAAGTGGAAAGATAAAGATTGAGAAATTTAATGGTTAGAGTTTTGAGTTGTGGAAACTCAATATGGAGGATCTGTTGGTGGATAAATATCAGTGGATCACAGCAGATCTAGGTACTAAACTAACGGGAGTGTCTAATGAAGAATGGAAGAAGTTGGATCAGAAGGCAAAGAGCACAATACAATTGTGTGTCTCAGATTGAGTATTTCTGAATGTATTAGGGGAAGCTACAACAAAGGCTTTGTGGGACAAGTTAGGGACTTTGTACCAATCTAAGTCTTTGGTGAATAATTGTTCCTACGAAAAAAGCTGTATAACCTGAGGATGAAATATGGAGACTTGGTGATAGAGCATATGAACGCATTTAATACTGTGGTAAGTAAGTTAGCATCTGTTGATATTAAAATTTCATATGAAGATAAGTGCATCAATTTGTTGTGTTCTATACCAGATTCATGTGATAGTCTAGTTATTGCAATATGTAGTAATGCAACTGCCTTACAATTTGATGAAACAATCTCAGCCTTGCTGATGAAGGAGATGAGATGGAAAAATATGGAGAGCCAAATGGTGATACCTTGTCTATATGAGAATGTTCCCAGAACAAAAACAAAAATAAGTCATCGAGTGGGAGATCTAAATCTAGAGGGAGATCTAAATCTCCAGGAAAACCTATAAAGGTGGTGTGCTAGAAATGCAGAAAGGAAGGGCACTACAAAAGGGAGTGTAAATCTAAAGCTCCTGATAAAGGAAAGGGATCTGATGATGCTCCTTCTGCAGAGGTGAAAACCACCTCAGATGAAGGTGGAGATGTGTACTTGGCTCTTCAAGTACACATGTAGATCATGAGGCATGGTTGATTGACTCAGGTGCATCCTTTCACTTCACTCCCCATAGAGAGTGGTTCTACGAGTATGAGAAATACGATGGTGGTGATGTCTTCTTAGGGGATGACAAGAAGGCTAGAATCATTGGTTGCAGAAAAGTGAAGTTGAAGTTGCAAGGTGGAAGGGTTAGAACACTTCTGGGTGTTCTGCATATTCCTGCATTGGCCAAAAATCTGATTTCTATAACCAAGTTGGATGATGCAGGTGTAAAAACAATGTTTGAGAAGGATACTTGCAAGATGTTTCAGGGAGCACTGGTATTGATGCGGGGAGTTTGGATTGGAACTCTGTACAAGTTGCAAGGTAGCACGGTTGTTGATGGGTGCAACAGTTCTGTGGTTCCTGAAAGTGGAGCAAAAAATCTAGTGGTCTCTAGAGAGAAGACCATGTTGTGGCAGCAAAGGCTTGGACATATTGGAGAGAAGGGCCTTCATATACTTCATGGTAAAGGTATGGTAGAAGGTATGAGTAATAGCTCTTTGGATTTTTATTTCTATGAAAAATGTGTATATGGGAATCAGAATCGAGTGAGTTTCCCCTCTGGTGGTAAGAGGGTGAAGCAGATATTAGAGCTTGTGCACAGTGATGTGTTTGGACCTGTGAAGGTTCCATCACTAGGTAAGTCTGTGTACTATGTATCATTTATAGATGAATTCTCAAGGAATACATGGATATATTTCCTTAAGAATAAATATGAAATCTTTGATAGGTTTAAAGAATTTAAGGCTCTCGTGGAAAACCAGATAGAGGAGAAGATAAAGGTGTTGAGGATAGATAACGGTGGAGCGTTTTGCAGTAAGGAATTTGAAGAATTCTGTAAGAAGTGTGGTATAGCACAGCAGAAGACTACTCCATATACACCTCAACAAAATGGAGTTGTAGAAAGAACGAACAAGATGCTGATGGAAAGGGCAAGCAGCATGCTTAGTGGTGTTGGGTTAGGATAGGAATTCTGGGTAGAGGTGGTGGATACTGCATGTTACCTGGTCAACAGGTCACCTTCATCAGCATTGGAGAGTAAGACTCCACAAGAGGTATGGACTGGTAAGAAACCCTTTCTTTCACATCTAAGGGTATTTGGATGTGATGCATATGTACATGTTCCAAAGGAGAAACGAACCAAGTTGGATAGTAATCTGAAAAAGTGCATCTTTATTTGGTATAAAGGATGGTTTAAAGGGTTATAAGCTTTGGAACCTAGTAACAAGGAAGGTTGTGTACAGCCGAGATGTGGTGTTCAGAGAGGTGAAAGATGTTATTAAACATGAATTCCAACCAAAGGAGCCTGAGAAGATAAAGTTTGAGCTAAGGAGGAAGAATCACACTCTACAGTAGAGGAGGAATCAGAAGATGAAGAGCCACAAGCTCCGGCTGTGAGAAGATCAGTTCAAGACAAAAGGTAGCCAGAAAGGTATAGTCCATCTGCTTTCTATTCAAATTTTTCTTTTTCTGTTACTGATGATGATCCTAGAAATGTGAAGGAAGCAGTGGATTCAGAGGATGGAAAACTCTGGAAAGAGGCCATGGTTGATGAAATGGAATCTTTGCACAAAAAATAGGCTTGGGATCAGGTGGAGTTGTCGGCTAGAAGGAAACCCATTGGAAGCAAATTGGTGTTCAAAAAGAAGACAAATGTAGAAGGAAAAGTGGGGAAATACAAAGCTCAGTTGATAGCAAAAGGTTATTCCCAGGTGTCAGGAATTGATTTTGGTGATATTTTTTCTCCTGTTTCCAAGGTAACTTCTATTAGATTACTTTTATCTATTGTTTTTGCTTCTGATTTGGAGGTAGAACAGATGGATGTGAAGACAACATTTCTTCATGTGGATTTGTAAGAGTAGATCTACATGAAGCGAACTAAAGGCTTTGGAGTGAAGGGTAAAAAAGAACTGGTATGTAAGTTAAATAAGTCTTTGTATGGGTTAAAATAGTCACCAAGGATGTGGTATCAGAAATTTGATACATTTATACGGGGGCTTGGCTTCACCAGAAGCAAAGAAGATCACTGTGTGTATTTTAAATTAATTGGTGACTGTGTTATTTAGCTGGTCTTGTATGTGGATGATATGTTGCTGGTTGGAAATGACAAAGAAATTATCCAGGATTGAAGACCCAATTGTCCTCCAAATTCGACATGAAAGATCTCGGTGCTGCAAACTATATTTTGGGCATGGAAATTAAAAGAGATCGGGCAAAGAGGAAGCTCTGGTTAAACCAGAGGAAGTATGTCGAGACAATATTGCAGAGGTTTAATAAGCAAGATAGTAAACCAGTGAAGGTTCCTATTTTTGTAGGTGTGAGGTTATCTGTTGAACAGTGTCCCAAGACACAAGAAGAGGAAGAGGACATGTCCCGTGTTCCATATGCAAGTGCAGTCGGTAGCTTGATGTATGCCATGGTCTGTACTAGACCAGACACTGCACATGAAGTGGGAGTATTGAGCAGGTTTATGTCAAAACCAGGGAAGGAGCACTAGACAGCAGTGAAGCGGGTTTTCAGGTATTTGTGTGGCACTAGTGATTATGGTTTGTGCTACCAAGGAAGACTAGGATTGGACAGAGTGTTGGATATTCATGGATTTGTTGATGCAGACGGGCTGGAGATCTGGATCAGAGAAGATCTACAAGTGGGTATGTGTTTAACCTATTTGGAGGTGCAGTCAGTTGGATGAGTAAGAAACAATCTGTAGTGGCACTATCCACTACAGAGGTAGAATACATGGCAGCCACTCACGCAAGCAAGGAAGTAGTTTGGTTGTAGAGATTGTGTTCAAGTATGGGGTTAGCACACGGAGCTATAAGGATAGACTGTGACAACCAGAGTGATTTTTTCTTGGTAAAGAACCCCGCATATCATTCAAAGACAAAGCACATTGATGTTCAATATCACTTTGTGAGCGATATGATAGAAGACAAAAAGGTGTCGCTGGTAAAGGTGGACATTTTGAAGAATACTACAGATGCATTGACAAAATCTATGAGCTCTAAGAAGTTCTCTTGGTGTAGAGAAACAATGGGCGTTTCAGGGTTGGAAAAATGACTAAGTGATCCAGGTGGATGTTGGTGGCCACCCACCTATCCCATTTGGACCCCCACAACTGTCTCTTTCAGTTTTTCAG
>APFE030012984.1:169064-195828 GCA_000404065.3 Pinus taeda
AAAGAATGAATAAGATGTTGATGGAAAAGGAAAGAAGCATGCTCAGTGGTGTCGGGTTAGGACAGGAATTCTGGGCAGAGGCGGTGGATACTGCATGTTACCTGGTCAACAGGTCACCTTCATCATCGTTGGAGGATAAGACTCCATAAGATGTATGGACTGGTAAGAAACCCTCCTTCTCACATCTGAGGGTATTTGAATGTGGTGCATATGTACATGTTCCAAAGGAGAAACGAACCAAGTTGGATAGTAAATCTAAAAAGTGCATCTTTATTGGGTATAAGGATGGTTTAAAGGGTTATAAGATTTGGAACCCAATCACATGGAAGGTTGTGTACAGTCGAGATGTGGTTTTCAGAGAGGTGAAATATGTTATTAAACATGAAGTCCAACCAAAGGAACCTGTGAAGATAGAGTTTGAACTAAAGGAGGAAGACTCAGAGTCTGTAGCAGAGGAGGAATCGAAAGATGAAGAGCCACAAACTCCGGTTGTGAGAAGATCAGTTCGAGAAAGAAGGCATCCAGAAAGGTATAGTCCATCTGCTTTTTGTTCAAATTTTTCTTTGTCTGTTACTGATGATGATCCAAAAACTGTGAAGGAAGCAGTGGATTCAGAGGATGGAAAACTCTGGAAAGAGGCCATGGTTGATGAAATGGCATCTTTGCACAAAAATGAGGCTTGGGATCTGGTGGAGTTGCCCGTTGGAAGAAAACCCATTGGCAGCAAATGGGTGTTCAAGAAGAAGACAAATGCAGAAGGGAAGATGGAGAAATACAAAGCTTGGTTGGTAGCAAAAGGTTATTCCCAGGTGCTGGGAATTGATTTTGGTGATATTTTTTCTCCTGTTTCCAAGGTAGCTTCTATTAGATTACTTTTATCTGTTGCTGCTGCTTTGGATTTTGAGGTAGAACAGATGGATGTGAAGACAACATTTCTTCACGGGGATTTGGAAGAGGAAATCTACATGAAGCAACCTGAAGGCTTTGCGGTGAAGGGTAAGAAAGAACTGTATGCAAGTTAAAGAAGTCTCTGTATGGGTTAAAACAGTCACCAAGGATGTGGTATCAGAAAATTTGATACATTTATACGGGGACTTGGCTTCACCAGAAGCAAAGCAGATCATTGTGTGTATTTTAAATTAATTGGTGACCGTGTTATTTATCTGGTCTTGTATGTGGATGATATGTTGCTATTTGGAAATGACAAAGAAATTATCCAGGATTTGAAGACCCAATTGTCCTCCAAATTCGACATGAAAGATCTTGGTGCTGCAAACTATATTTTGGGCATGGAAATTAAAAGAGATTGTACAAAGAGGAAGCTCTAGTTAAACCAAAGGAAGTATGTCGAGACAATACTGCAGAGGTTTAATATGCAAGATAGTAAACCGGTGAAGGTTCCTATTTTTGTAGGTGTGAGGTTATCTGCTGAACAGTGTCCCAAGACACAAGAAGAGGAAGAGGACATGTCCCATGTTCCATATGCAAGTGCAGTCGGTAGCCTGATGTATGTAATGGTCTATATTAGACCATACATTGCACATGCAGTGGGAGTATTGAGTAGGTCTATGTCAAAACCAGGGAAAGAGCACTGGATAGCAGTGCAGCGGGTTTTCAGGTATTTGCGTGGCACTAGTGGTTATGGTTTGTGCTACCACGGAAGACAAGGATTGGATAGGGTGTTGGATATTCATGGCTTTGTTGATGCAGACTAGGCTGGAGATCTGGATCAGAGAAGATCTACAAGTGGGTATGTGTTTAACCTATTTGGAGGTGCAATCAATTGGATGAGTAAGAAACAATCTGTAGTGGCACTATCAACTACATAGGCAGAATACATGGCACCTACTCATGCAAGCAAGGAAGTAGTTTGGTTGCAGAGATTGTGTTCAAGTATGGGGTTAGTACAAGAAGCTATAAGAATAGACTGTGACAGCCAAAGTGCAATTTTCTTAGCAAAGAACCCTACATATCATTCAAAGACAAAGCACATTGATGTTCAGTATCACTTTGTGAGGGATATGATAGAAGACAAAAAGGTGTTGCTGGTAAAGGTGGACACTTTGAAGAATATTGTAGATTCATAACAAAATATGTGAGCTATGAGAAGTTCTCTTGGTGTAGAGAGACATTGGGCGTTTCAGGGCTGGAAAATTGACTAAGCTCTCTTGTTGCCCCCTATGGAGAGAAAACAACAAGTGGGAGAATGTTGGGTTGTGTTATATTCTTTCCATGACTAGCCCACATAGTTACCTAGGGGTTAGAGGGGGGAGGTCACAAGGGGTTTGAGGGGTACTCGTAACCCCACTCTATGGGGTCTGGGGCAGCACCTTGGAAAATTTTGGATTTGGACCTTGTTAGGTTGGGTGGACCCACCTATGGTTTTGTGCATGATTTTCGCACATGGTTTTGGACGCAATGGTTTTCAGTCCATGATATTGGATGCTTTGGCATGTATAAACATGTATTGTAACATTGAAAGGAATATAATGAAAAATCAAGCTGATAGTCCCAATTTCGGGATCCAGGGGAAAATCTCTGTGTATATGTGTTTTTATGTGTTATGCTCTCACATTGTTTATTTTTTGTGTTTTAGAATTCGTATGTACGTAATTTCTATATGGGGTTAAAACCTACAAAGGCATGTTCTAGATTTGAAGAAAAATATAATTTCAATAGGGTAGTTGGGAGGTGAAGGCCTTGTACCTACTTTTACAAACAAAACCTGGAAGGTCACTAAAGGAGCTCTAGTAATAGTAAAAGGAGAAAAGGTTGGTACATTATATTTATGCAATAGTATTTGTAATTATGTTAATGATTTAACCTCCATAAGATCAGATACAACACTCTGACATCATAGGCTCAAGAACATGAGTGAGAAGGAGATGCATATTCTCCACTCAAGAAATTTGTTGCTAGGTTTGAATCATGTTGATTTGGATTTCTGTGAAAATTGTGTTTATGGAAAACATAAGAGAGTCCGATTTATTAGAGTTAGGAAGGAAAAAAGGAGCAAAAAATTAGAGCTTGTGCATATAAATGTATGGGTACATTCTCAGGTATCATGTCTTGGTGTCTCTCACTATTATGTTACTTGTATTGATGACGTAACTAGGAAAACCTGGATTTATTGTATTCGAAATAAATCTGATGTATTTGATACTTTGAAGAAATGTAAATCTTTGGTTGAGAATGAGACAAGAAATAAGTTGAAGTGTCTTAGATAAGACAATGGAGGTGAATACTACAACAAAGAGTTTGATAACTACTATTCATAGCATGGAATTTGTAGAGAGAAGACAGTTCTAAGAACACCACAAGAAAATGGTGTGTTAGAAAGGATGAATAGGAAAATCATGGATAGTGCAAGGTGCCTGAGATTGCGTGCAGGATTCCCCTTACAATTTTGGGCAGATGTTGTATTAGATACTATTATTTATCTAATAAATAGATGGCCTTAAAGTTCCTTGGATGGTGGTATTCTAGAGGAGGCATGGATAGGTAAGAAGGTAAACTACTAATTTTTAAATACTTTCAATTGTTAAGCCTTTGTCCACATCAATAAAAAAAATAGAACAATGCTTGAGGAAAAATCAACGAAAAATGTACCTTTATTGGATATGGTGTAAATTATTTTGGTTATTGCTTGTATGATTATGAAAATCACAAAATAATTAGGAGCAGAGATGTCATATTCAATGAAAAGGGCTTATATAAGGATCACATGTAGGGAAAGAAAAAGGAAAAAGAAAACAAAGAATAAGCAATTCTTGATAAGATCACAATAAAAGTAAAGGTGTCTGAAAATCATAATGATCAGCAGCAAAAACAACAAAAACAACCACAATAGAAACATGCACCTCAAACACCTGAAAATGGTGTTAGAAAATCTACTAGGATAAGTAGACCCCCTAAACAATACTCTCCTTCATTATATTATGTATTGTTGATTGATTCTAGTGAACCATAAATATATGAATAAGCAATGTAGGTAGAAACCAAGAAGAAGTGGGAGTAAGCCGTGGAAGAAGAGATGGACTCCTTAATGCAGAACAAGACTTGGGACTTAGTCAAGTTGCTTGCCAATAAAACAACATTGCAGAATAAATGGATTTATAGGTTCAAGGAAGAATATGGAGGTAAATAAAATTATAAGGGTAGACTTGTAGTGATGATATTTGCACGAAAGAAAGGTACAATCTTTGATGAATTTTTTTCTCGTATTGTTAAATTGACTTCAATCAGAACTATTTTAAGTCTAGTGGAAACAAATTATTTGAATCTTAAGTAGTTAGATGTAAAGGCAACCTTTCTCCATGGGGATTTGGTGGAAGAAATATATACGCAACAACCACAAGGGTATGAGGTCAAAGGAAAGGAGAAATCAATGTGCAAATTGAAGAAGAGCTTGTATGGATTAAAACAAGCTCTAAAGCAGTGGTACCTATAATTTGATAGGTTTATGTTTGAACAAGGTTATACTAGATGTCACTCTGACCATTTTGTTTATTTTAAAAGGAAAAATAATGGAAACTATATTATCTTGCTATTGTATGTAGATGGCATGTTTTTTAAAGGGTCAAACATGCAAGAAATAAATCTACTAAAAGGAAAATTGGCAAATTCATTTGCAATGAAGGATTTGGGTGTTCAAAAAAAAATCCTTGGTATGAGAATAAATAGAGACAGGAAAAATAGTAAATTAACATTTTGTGAGAGTGAGTACATAGAAAAGGTGTTGGAGAAATTTAATATGCAAAATGTAAAACTAGTTAGTAGACCTTTGGCTAGCCATTTCAAGATAAGTAAGGAGATGTGTCCCAAGACTCAGGAAGAGATGTATTAAATGTGTAATGTTCTATATGCATCAGCAGTTGGAAGCTTAATGTATGCAATGGTCTACACAAGGATTGATATTTCAGATGCAGTGGGATTTGAAAGCATGTATATGAACAATCCAGGAAAAGAGCATTGGATGATAGTAAAGTGGATTCTCAAGTATTTAAGAGGTACCACAAATAAGGAATTATGAATTGGTGGTCCAAACATTGCTCTACAGGGATATGTTGATGCAGAAATGGTAGGGGACAAAGATAACAAGAGGAGAACCACAGGGTATGTGTTTACTGTAGGTGTAACAACTGTTAGTTGGGTTTCAAAATTGCAAAACATTATTGCACTTTCAACAACAGAAGTAGAGTATGTTTATGCTACATAGGCTAGTAAAGAAATTATTTGGTTACAAAGGTTTATGAATGAGTTAGGCAAGAAGTAGGAGATGAGCAGGTTATACAGTGACAACCAGAGTACCATTCATATTGAAAATACAGCCTTTCATTCTAATACTAAACATATACAGATCAGGTATCATTTCATAAGACCAATTTTGGATGATGGAAAGTTGAAGCTGGAAAAGATACACACTAGCCAGAATCCTGTAGATATGTTGACAAAGGTTGTAACTAGGGATAAATTGAGTTTTTTCTCAGTTTCATTTGGCCTTCGAGAATGATGATGAAGATGAGAAACAACTAGGTCCAAAGTGGAAGCATTTTCCAACAAGTGAAGCAGCGATGAAGTTTATGTAATCAGTCTCCAAGTGGGAGATTGTTGGATGTGGAGACTAATTATCTTCCTAATTCTGAGGTCTTGTTTCAGGCATGTTTGGATCCCAATCCCCAACAAGTGTAGGGGGGATTCCCCCCCCACTATTGTTTCCTGGGGGGTCCGGGGGGGGGGGGGGGGGGGCAGTTGCATGTTTGGATCCCCCCCTAGTGGGGTTCAGGGGAAACACCCCAATAGCTAAAAATAGATAAAAATTTGCCTTGTGAAATATTCTAATTTCATAGTTAATCTAGGCCATTCATTAGGTGGATGATATGATTTTTCATAGTTATTATGAGTGAGAAAGGTGAAGTAGGTTGTGTGAGAGTGAAGAGGAAATTATGACGAATCTATTGTAGGATGTATCTCTTCACTTTTCTTGATAATATAAAAGGAAGGACTCACTGTTTCTCCATGGACATAGCCCAAATTGGGTGAACCACATATAACTGTATCTCTATTGTTTTATGCATTTATGTATTTGTGCTTCCACAATATTTTATGTATTTCATTGCTACGTTAATTAATTTCTACCAAAAACAAGGAACAAAACACGTTTCATTTTTCCCCAGCTCCCTTGCATATATTTCAATGAAGGAGAAATTACCAAAATGACTAGTTTCTCGTAAAATATGGTAAAAACAAATTAACAATGCTTAATTTTTTTTTTTTTAAATTCAAAAAATTAAAGGAAAATGATAAAAAACACCTTTTGAGTGGCTTTATTAGTCAAAATGGAGACAAAAGATGCTAAAAACAGTGGGTTATGAGTTTATCTTAGCTAGAATGAGGTTTATTATCATGGTTATTTTCCACCAAAATTTAGGACCGACTCTAGTTTCGGTATATAGCCATTGGTTTCCCAAAATGTGTTTATCAAGTCAAGTTCTATAGGGGTAAATACAAAATTCTTGATATAATTTTCATTAATATATTTATAGGTGAGTGTTTTATTCCATTCCTTTTTGATTTTTCACAACTTATAATGCAAGTTGTCCAACATTTTAGGGAACATATGAGGCTAAAATATTTCATTTTTACCCAATTATTACTCACTCCCTCTCATAGTATTCAATAGTGATAATAGGATTGAATATAGGATTAAACTTGGGTATAATTTCTATGCATGATAATGTCTTTCCATTGAAATGTTCAACAATGTTTGGTATGTGTTATATTCCTTGCACAACCATACCATATTTAGGGGCACCAAAAAGGGAGGTGAATGCCCCCTACTTTATGGGTTTCAAAGCAACACCCCTGTAAAATTATTAGACTATTTTCACATCCATTTTTGGTCATTTTCAACATATGTTTTTTTAATTTAACAGTTTTTTGGCACATGGTGGTTTTAGCCCATGGTTTTGTTGTTTTGATTAAGGAACTATGACTCTATTCGAATGTAGGATAAATGGATTGGCAATTTATCGATGTCGTGGGATACATATACTAAAAAATATTTTTCATTTTCGTGGTTTGGATTTCTAAGTTAAAATCTATATGTTAATGTGTTTGTTTTGCATTACATTTTTTCATTATTAAGAATTCGTTTGCAACAATTAACTATCAATTTGTTCAAACTAAAGGTAATTATTCAAGTTTAGATTGGTACTCTATGTAAGATACTGGGAAGAAGTATTAGCAATAGGTCTAATAATTCCATTAGTTCTAAGAGTGGAGTTGAAGAAGGGAAAAATCCTATAGCCTTTAGAGATAAGACTATGTTGTGGCATCAAATATTAGGATTATCAGAGAGAAGGGACTTCGAGTACTACATGGTAATAATATGGTATAAGGTATGTCTAATTTTTCTTTTTGTTTTTACTATTATTGACATTGTTTATATGTGAAGCAGAATCATGTAATATTCTCCTCTAGTGCTACAAGGGAAAAGGGAATATTATACTTGGTGCACAACAATGTCTTTAGACCTACATTGGTTCCATAACTAAATAAATATGTGTGTTGTGTCTCATTTATAGATGAATTCTTGAGGAAGACATTTATTTATTTCCTTAGGAAGAAATTTTAATTATTTGATAAATTCAAATACCTTTAGCTCCTGTGAAAAATCAAATAGAGAATAAAATTAAAGGTGTTGAGGGAAGATCATGGTGGAAAATTTTGTGGGAATTAATTTGAAGAATTCTATAAAATAAAGGAAAAATAATACTGCATACACACCTCAATAGAATGGAGTTACAAAAGGATGAAAAGGATGCTAATGGAGAAATAAATAATAATTCTCATTGGTTCCAAGTTAGGACAAGACTTCTAGGTCGAGGCAATGGATATTATGTGTTACCTAGTAAATAGATCACCCTCATCAGTGTTGGAGGTATAGATTGGTAAGAAACCTTCTCTTAAACATCTAAATGTATTTGGATGTGATGCTTATATACATGTTCCAAAGGAGAATAGAGTAAGATAGATAAGAAATATAAAAATTGTATCTTTATTGGATATAAATATGGTATGAAATATTGCAATATTTGGAGCCCAAAAAATAAGCAATTTGGGCATAGCCAAGATGTAATATTTAGAGAAATCAAAGATGCTTTCAAAAAAGAAGTTCTACCAAGGGAGAAAGAACTAGATAATATAGAGTTTGAATTGAAGGATGATGAATCAGACTCTATAGAAGAACATGAATAAGAAGAAGAAGAACCCAATACTCCAACTTTGAGGAGGCAATTTGAGAAAGAACTCACCCAAAAAATGATACTCCACTTGATTTTGGTTCAAATTTTAATTTGTTTATTACTGATTATGATATTATAATTTTAGGGATGCAGTGGTTTCAAAGGATGGAAAACCAGGGAAAAAGGACATGGTTGAAGAAATGAAAACCTTAGAAAAAGAAGAAGCTTGAGATCTAGTGGGTTGTTAAATGGAAGATAGCTCATTTGTAGAAAATGAATGTTTAAAAAGAAGTTAAATGCAAAGGAAAATACAAAGCTTAATTAGTAGAAAAAAGGTAATTTTGAGGGACAGGAAATTGACTTTGGTGACATATTTTCTCTTATTTCTAATTTAACGTCTATTATATCTTTTATGTGATGTTTTTACTTTTTATTTTGAAGTAGAATAGATGGACATGAAGACAAAATTCATACATGGGGATCTAGAAGAATAAATCTACATGAAGTAGCCATAAGGCTTGTTGGTGAAAGGAAAAAAAGAGTTGGTATGCAAGCTAAAAAAATCCATATATGGGTTAAAGCAATCAACAAGGATGTGGTCTAAAAATTTTGATACTTATATATTTGGACATGGCTTCTCAAAGAGAAAAATAGATCATTGAGTGTATTTCAAATTACTTGATGATCATCTTATTTATTTGGTATTGTATGAGGATGATATTATATTAATTAGAAATGATAGGGAAATCATCTAAGAAGTGAAAATAAATTATTTAAATTCTACATGACGGATATTGGTGCTACAAATATCATTTTGGGCTTGAAAATTAAAAGAGATTAGGAAAATAGGAAACTCTAGTTAAATCAAAGGAAATATGTTGAGACAATATTGTAGAGGTTTAATGTGCAAGTATGTAAAATGGTAAAAGTATGTATTCCTGTAAGTGTAAATTATTTTTAGAACCATGTCCCAAGACAAAGGAAGAGGGTGTCTCTTGTATACCATATTTTAGTATGGTCAGAATTTTTAAGTATGCAATGGTTTATACTAGAACATACATTACACAAGTAGTGGGAGTATTGAGCAAGTATATCTCAAAATCAAGGAAGGAACATTGGACAATAGTGACGGTCCTTTAAGTTATCTCGTAATTACTTAGTAGATAACTGAGAATTTATACATTTTGTTGTCAATTAGGTGTTCATCTGGAACTTATGAACTTTCGTGCATCGTATGTGTTAATACAATTTGTTAAGGCCACTTAGGTTGTAGTACTAATTAAATATGACATAATTGGATGTTCATGTTCTTTCAAAAGTCACCTAACCAAACTTTGTAGGAATTTAAAAGGTCACACTTGCATGAATTGAAATATCACACTTCACAATTACATGAATTGAAATATGACTCTTCAAAGTTGCAGGAATCGAAATATCATATTTGTAGGAATTGAAAGACTACCTAAAGCACTCTTAAAAAAATATATAACACTCTTTGTTGGAAAGTAATCACATATATATGAAAATAAATCACTCCATTGGAAATTGAACAAATAAATAGGAAATTAAATCACTATATTGATGAGTAAACACATAGGAAAGGAAGTAAATGGGTGACTTGAATAAGCTAACTGCTCATTCCTAAACTTTGCAATTGTAATGTTCATGAATTAATAAAATATTGGAATACTAGCAAATGTGATGTAAGAGATCTAAATCAGTAGGATGAATCAAGGTTGATGAAATAGAATCTGGAAAATAGAATGAATCATTGCTTAAATCGATCACTGGACATCATGTTAGAAGACAACATAAATAGCTTAACGAGTTGCAAAAACATATTAATTAGAAAAATAGAGTAAATTATTAGTGAGTTGCAACAACATGAATTAGTTGAAATAAAGTAAGTAGTTAGATTAACTAAACTATAATTGAAATTATAAACCACCGTAGCTAAAATGCATGTAGTAGTTGACTAAGGAGAGAGGCCTACCTCCTTAAGCGAGGCACTGATTAAATTTATAGAAACATGCTTACATTATCAACATATCACACACATAGTAAATAAAAGAGGAACTATAAAGCCTTTTAATTAACAATAATTAAAATTATAATAGTCTTTTCTTCATTTAGTTCCTCTCACTCTACCACTAATCTGGCTTGAGTAGAGCAAGGTATTGATACGATGTTTCAATCTCTAAAATTGATCATAAAATCAAGGGACGACCATGAGAATATTTAATTCTTAGGCTTTTCTCCTTCATTATAATAACATAGCCAAAATATGGAAACTCAGACATTTTCTAACTCACTCAGCCACCACAATAGTAGGAGGTTGGGACAAATATGTTGTAGTCAAGCTCTTCATGTTGAATTACCAACTACCCTTTGTCTTTCCTCTACTCGGTAATCAAATGGTTGAAACCTCCATTAGGAAACTACTGGTGACAATTGTGCACCTAGTAGTTGACTACACTTGTGCTACTACAACATGCCATAGGATTGTAGCATGTAAGGAATTACAATGGTTTATCCTATGGTTTTTGTGTTGAGGTGTTATAACATCACTTATAAGCAGTGTTGTAGCATCAGTACTCCAACGTGTTACAACATTGTTACTTTTGGACATGTCGTAACATCAATGGGATGTTGTAGCAATGACATGTTGGAGGTGTGGCAACAATATGTTCTAGGGTGTTGCAAGAATGTAAAGGTGTTGTGGCAATGTAAAGGTGTTGCAACAACACAAAGTTATTACACCAACTAAACTTCCTCAAATCCTTTGATTTAACCTCCAAGGGTACATGTACCAGTTTTTTGATGTATTCCACATAAATTCTCATTAGTTAGCATAAAAGGAAGATTCTTTCCTCAACACATAAGAATAAAAGCTAAAGTGACATAATTAGATAAATATTGTACCTTGGTAAAAAATGAATCATTGTGAGAAAATGGGTTGTAATATGGAATGAGGAAGGGATAAAGGTATAAAAAAGAGGGTGAATGGATGTTGAAGGGATGCAAATCTAGGTGCCCATCATCGCCCCCAAGTTGAAATTGTTGCATGTCCCCATGCAACTAGATAGGTAGTTTGAATTATAGTGAGAGCTACCCCCATGGATTTTTTTGATGATGTAGTCAACCTCCCTTGCATCGTAGATGAAGAAATAAACTTTTTTCCTCTCAATTTATCTCCAGTAAGAAACCACTTCTTTCTTAATCATGCTATAATCAACCTAATATTTTGGATTTTATAGCTAAATCATGGGGTAATGAAATTGAGGCTGATCAATTCATTCATGTAGTTTTCCATGCATTTAATATTCCCATGTAGCCTTTCCAAATACACTACAAGGTTATTGGGATTGAATGGATCTTTTCGGCGCATATGTTTTATGGCCTATTTCCACCATTGAGCACACCCGTTTATAACTACCTTGGCCAACACCTTGATCTATGCTCTACAATGATTAATAGCTTCTCATTTGATATGGGCCATGAACCATGCATGTCGACATAATTTCACCTAGCTAAAGTGTGTGATGAGAACCTTCTTAGGTCTATAATACTCTCCTCTGACCCATAGGTTAAAACTATAGTTGTTCTTAGCTTTTTGGCGAGAAATTTTTACTCAACATGATAATGTAGATATGTCATGAAGGCTCTCCATTAGACATCCCCCACAAAATAGTTATTGTTTTGTTCAAGATTATGATGCAAAAAATATTATACTGATAAAATTCACATAGTAGGTTATTTTATTCATTGGTGGTCTTATAGTGAGTCTCCTAAAAAGCTGTTGGATAATTTATCTCATAAGGTTTTCTAGTTAAAAATGCTTTCCTTTGAAATATGATATACTTTTCTTATAAATATATGTTGTAGACATGAAATGGTGCCTTGCAGCTAATTGAAAACTTTACTAATAAGTCAAATTGTATCTTCTCAGTTTCTATTTTATCCACCTTTCTATGTAGCTTGGAGGATTTCTCTACTTCTTCTTTCATCTCTTTCTTCCATTGTCCTTGCTTAACCCTATGGGTGTCTAGGTGTTTTTCCTAGATTTATCTAAGGATTTGGATAACTTGGTTATGCTCTCCTATTGGTAGGATCCCTTCTTCATAGGTTTCAATAATATTTTTCCACTTATCATTCTTGTCCTTCCCCCCACACCATGGATGTATTTTTGAACATATTTCTTATTGTTACAGGGAATAGTGTCCACTCGGAGCTGCTATTCCCACTAAGACTAGTAGCTATCTTAGAAACAAACAAGTAAAGTCTACTTTCGCTTTCCTTTATGAAAATAGATAAGAGTGGAACAAAGGAGAGCAACCTTAGTCTTGTGCTTGGTTTCCTTGTTTGATTCCTCTCCTTCCTGATAGATCTTTGCTACTTCTTCTTCTTCTGCCCAACTTTAAAGAGCACCTATGGAATCAAAGCAACATACTACTATCGAAGAACAGAGATCTATATTCATAAAAAACACAGGAACATATATGTGTTAACCATACAAATGCATATACAATCAAACATACAAGAATATGGAGGAAAACTTGAATAGATTTATTAATATCAAGAAAAGAAGGAGGATTACAACCAAATTTTTCTAACCCAGCATCATCCTCCAGCAAGAAAGTCCTTCTTCACCTCAAGTAAAGCTTAGATCACCCAACACTATGAAGTTTCACCAGAAAACCAACAACACTTCTCTACAAGATACAATATTCCAGCCTCTGGATTCTGTGATGAGGGATCCATATATAGATGATTGTAGGGGGTGAGTCATATTCTGCGGTTTTGATTAGTGTCCTCTCTCTGTTAGTTCTTGATTCCACTTGGAGACTGATGATCTCTTACTCATCCTTGGTCGAAAACAGAGAGGAAAGTGTCAGAGGGGAAGTTTCTGGAAGATTCCATGATCTTCCACCTCGCAAACTGTCTCTGCCATTTGTCCATTCTCTCCCATCGCACCCTATAGAGGGGCCATTCAGTATGCATCACACCATTTACACTAGAAAGGTGATATGCATCGCACCCTCTGCACTAGGTATTTAGTATGGTCCAGTTTTGACCATTTCTGAGCAGTTTTTAGTGGAGAACTTCTGGGAGATGATGTAATTAGCTTACCTTGTTCCTTTAGGCAGTGAAGCAACACTTTTAGGGACTTAGGAGCCCTTAGTTTATGGACATTTATGATTGGGGTTGCAATGCCCAAAAATGTCTATAACAAGGTGAATCGGTGAGAGATTACATTCGATAGTTTTGTCGGCCAGGTACAAAGCCTAGCAAGGATGGGAAAATAAGCATCAAGGATGTAGGTTATTTTCCTTTGAGAACGATCCTCTTCATAATCACAAAATTGGCTAGAAATGTGACACTACATATGGCGAACATATCATATATGCAATATGCACTTGAGTATCTAGAGCCAAAAGTATTCAATTGGTGTGAGGTCGTGCTTTCTTGACTGAAAGAACAACTGACTAAGGTAAAAAGTGGTAAGACGAAGAATTTCTGCTATGGTTCGATCTTAATCGCTTTTACCTTACAGAGAATCCCATTGATGCAACCACATCATGTATCACTAGATGTAGCTAGTCCTAGAGATCCATGTATGCAGAGGTGGGTTGAATTGATGGCTCGACATGTGGGTCAGTCAATAATCATTTTTTCCACTACATTCTTCAGTTGGCTCGATCGACAAAATCTCATCATCGAGGAACATCCATACTCAAGGATGGATTTCTGTGGAGATCCAGATTTGATTCTACCAGTTGGAGCACAATGGGGTGCTATAGGTAAATTGTTTGACCAAAGGGTTTTTTGATTTTTCCAAGTTTCTACATGTTTTTGTGTTTTTAATGCTTCCAAGACTAAACAAAAATCATTGTCATGCATACAGATGTGGGTACTATTCGACCTGTGGGGGCACCAATAGGGTGCAGGTGGGCCAGCATGGAGAAACATTGGGAGAGTAGTTCTCCACGACTTATATTTGGTCGAAACTTTAGCAGAGTTGCAGGATCACATAGAGGGATTAACCCTTGGTATTTCGGATGTCCGGATCGAGGAGTTACCTATGAGGATGCAACACCACACTATTGGTGTTCCTAGTCACTGGGCGAGGCTTTTGCGCATGATAGCACAGGCTGTGACCTGTTATCATGAGCACCACTAGATCTACTTAGGATGTTTTTGCATGCATTTTGACTTTTTGGGTTAGATGACCAAACGTGTCTTAGACACAAATTTTGTAAATTTTTTTAAAACACCTATCTATTTTACTTTAAGAGTTTTCTATGGTTATGTGCAATCCTATTAACTGATGATATGAATTGAAAATATTACTTTTACATGTGTCGCAAATGTCTATTTAACACATAATTCGCTAGAGAATCAGTTAATGTGTTAAAGTTTCTAGAAATGTGTTGATATTTAGCGTATTCAAAATACCTTTCCAAAATACGAAATCTAAGGAAAATACGAATAATTGTTTGGTTTCAGACAGTATAAATGTTTGTTAGTTGTAGTACAACGAGTTGTGGGCCCATCCTAATGATGATTTGGTGAATGCCAAGTGAAATGGCATCAGAGAGAAGTTCAATCAATGCGCTATACTCAGGATGTTGTTCGTCAATCGACCGATACAAATCCCTTGAAAACCCACTGACTCGCCACTTGGAGCGAAAATAGCCCATGCTGTAGAAGATAGGTTCTGCGTACTACGACTAGCACCATCAATGTAACCAACAAATAGTTCCAAAGACTCCGACATCTGCAACAAATGCAAAGCGGATTACTAATGAGATAAAAAAACTCTAAAAGACACACACTAACACACACACATGCAATGAGTTTTACTACACTTAATCAAGCATAGTAACATTTGAGGTACAGACCATTTTGGGGCTGCGAAAATGGAATCCCATCATAATCTACTAACTCGTAGGCACCTTTTGCCAAAACATGCTCGATAATATAAGGACCCATCCACATTGGTTCAAATTTCCCTGCTCCAAGTTTATCAGCTTCCTAATCGTAGAGCAAGACTAGGTCTCCTTCTGAGAAGATATGAGGCTTGACATTTCCATCATATTACGCCTTGATTCATTTCTTATGCACTTCATTAGCCAATGTGGCATCACGACGGGTTTCATCTGGATGGATTAATTCCAAGAAACATGCTTCTTCTTCAGAAGTGTTGGGTAAAAGGTCAATCGCGAGTTTGAGAGATGAAATTTCACATTGTATCGGTAAGATTGCTTCTAAACCATACACCAACTGAAAGGGTGTGAATCCAGTTGCATTTCTTATTGAGATTTGATATGCCCACAAGGCAGAGTACAAGATTAAATGTCGGTTTCATTTATGAACCCCTATCATTCTTTGCAACATCCGCTTCAGGACTTTGTTGATGGCCTTAACTTGTCCATTCGGTTGCGGGTAATAAGGGTAGAAATATCATGTGACAGTCCTAACTTAGCAGTCAACTTAGCCATCATGTGATTGCGAAAATGCGACCCATGATCTGTAACTATGGATTGTGGTACACCAAACCGAGCAACCACATGGTTAAAAAGGAAAAGAACAGTCATTTTTCCACTGTTGTTTAATGTTGGCATCGCCTCGGTCCATTTGGTAAAATAGTCAATGGCGACTATAATATACCCATGCCCCTCGGCCAAGGTGGGGTTACATGTCATGAAGTCAATGCTCCATTTGGTGAATGGTCCAACAACAATGACTGGATACAATGGTGTAGGTGGTAATCTAGTTTTTGGGTCATAAATCTAGCGTGTGTGACAACTTCTGACAACAGTAATACAATCTTTGAATATAGTTGGCCAGAAGCAGCTAGCACAAAGAATTCTCTGTGCGGTAGCATATCCAGATAAGTGTCCACCAGAAGCACCTGAATGACAATCATTCAATGCTTTCTCGGCTTCCTCATGTGTGAGGCACCTCCGTAAGATCGTATCGATACCACAACGGTAAAGAGTGTCGCCCATGATCAGATAATCTTTGGCTTGGTATTGAATACATTGCTCTTGCAAGCGAGAGGTATCAGGCCAAAAAGTTTGGGTCTGGAGATAGATCTGTATATCTCCATACCACGGGTCAAATGAGGCTATGAGAAACAGAGACTCATCCAAAATCGATGGTTCAAATGTTGAATCAATGGAGGTCGAGGGAAGGTCACAAAGTATCTCGGCGAAAATGAGAGATTTCTTTGATTTGGACTTGATGAATTCTAGATCAAACTCCTACAAAATGATTATCCATTTTGAGTATTTGCCCCCCAACAATTGACGTGACAAAATGTATGTCATAGTGTTGCAATCCGAAATGATAGTGGTCTTTGGGAGCAGGATGTAATGGTGAAATCTCTGAACAACTTACACAACTGCCAAAGCTAGTGTCTTGACATAAGAGTAATTTTTGTATCATTGAGATTGTGAGTAAAATAATAAATTGGATGTTCAAGCCCATTTTCCTCTTGAACTAAAACCATGCCAATGGCTGTATCTGTAGCGACGAGATACAGGTAATAGTCGTTTTGATAATTTGGAGAATACATTAATGACGCTCTAATCAAGGTATCTTTAAGAGCATCAAAGGAGGCTTGCACAACCCGATCCCAATGGAACGGTATCCCCTTTTTCAAAAGATGTGTAAAACCTTTAGCCATCTCAGCATAATTGGGAATGAATCTCCTCAGAAAGTTAGCTTTCCCTTGGAGCTCTATAACTGTAAAATATTTGAAGGTGGAGGAAAGTCAAGAATTGCCTGAACCTTTAATGGATCGAGTCAAATTCCATCTTCAGACACTACGAATCCAAGCAATTGACTAGAACCAACACAAAACACACATTTGTGTGGATTGAGTCGTATCTTGTAGTGTCGGCACCATAAAAATATTGCTCTCAAATGTTGCGGGTGATTAGTCCGCTTTCGTGAATGAGCAAGTAAATTGTCAAGGTAAGGTTGAACAATGTGCTTGATGTCATGGAAGGCATAGTTAATTTCTCTCTGAAATGTAGCCCTTGCATTCTTCAAACCGAATGGGAGTTTCCTATATGCGAATGTGCCCCACGGACCAAAAAAAGCAGTTTTAGATTGGTCCTGTGGGCAGATATTGATTTTATTGTAGCCGGAAAAACCATCTATAAATGAGAACATTTCACATCCAACACATTCATTAATAATTTGGTTGATAAAAAGAGTAGGATGATTGTCCTTTGTACATGCCTGATTTACATCCCTATAATCAATGCACACTCAAATTGTCCCTTGTTTCTTCATGACAGGAACAATGTTGGAAACCCAGTCAGTAAGAGGTACAAGGTAAATGAAACCAACATGCAAAAGATTTTCAACTTCTGCTTTAATGGAAGCTACTTTCTTTGGATGAACAGGTCGAATCCGCTGTCGTACTAGTTTGACATCAGGGCACATTTTGATTTCATGTTCAACAATACTAGAGTCAATGCATGGCATCTCCTCATATGACCATGAAAATATATCTCTAAATTCACAAAAGAAAGCATAGAAATTATCAAGTTTCAATGGAGAACAAGATTTTTCGACATGAATTTTTTATACAACATTAGGCTTGGTTGAAATATTAATAGAAATCATTTCCTCAATATTTGACAGGTTTCGCTCGGAATCTACTGTGTCTATGAAAACTGAATTTGAAAGGAAATCAACAACTGAAGGGTGGTTTAGTTCGTTTGAATAATCTTCGATGTCATCTGGAAGATGAGAATGATGATGATAATCTTCCCAAGTTTCTTCTCCTATCATCATTGATTAGATGATTCCTTCATCTGTAGAATGTATATATGAAAAAGGATCCAAAGAAGTACCATATTGTAACGAATGGTCTACCCATACAATTGGTGATAATGGATTTGGGTTTGCCACACAAGCCATAAAAATCGATTGCTATGCAAGTTCAATGGGGTTTAGTGGCATAACCTCAGTATTACTATCAACTTTAGAATTTTTGGTAATCCTCCTTAAATCAGATGAGGTGGAGGAAATCATGTTGCAAGTCTCTACTCTTGCTACTTCCACCCAATCAGAAGGTGACGCCAGCATAAAAGTACCCATCAGGGAAGGATCTTTAAAGAGACCTACACCAACACTTTTAAGTGATAGTGGGGGTCCGTGTACCAACGTAATGCTTCCTGTAGCCTAAGAACTAGCTGCAAAGAAGGAACGTTGATTGATAACTGTGATTCCACCCTTATGAGGAAATGAAATAGTAAAAAAGTACGTGGAAACCACAACAACTATAGCATATACTCATGGCCTTCCCAATAAAATGTTGTAGTCGAGGGGTCCGTCAACTACCTCAACCTCAAAAGTAACTATTTTCCCCCTAGTTCAATTTGCAGGTTATTCAAAATCCCACAAGGTATATATGTTCATCCGTCAAAAGCTTTTAAAGTAGTTGGTGATCGTGACAATGGTGGTGAACCAAGTGTTTTCCAGTAGCTCATTGACATAATGTAAGTAGATGCCCCCTTGTCAATAATAGTTCGCTGAACATTCTTATTGAGAGCCTTTACTTGAATTAAGAAAGTTAATTGTGCCAGTAATTGTGGCGTATATCCCGTATGGTTAAAAACCACAAGATTGGAATCTGTAGGTTCTATTCCACCAATTGCTGATAGTAAAGCGTGCTTATGGGAGGGACAATTTTGTAACACCTCGAGTGTTGACATAACAGAAGGTGATTGAGCAAGATCTTCCACTATGTTATAGTTCTAAGTTGCTCGAGCCTGGGCGTTAAATGTTGATTTATGCACAACTCCCTTTGGTGGTTTTATTGTCAATTCTGGCGCAATAGGTGGTGGAATATTTTCAGATGAAGTCGAAGTCGAAGGATTAAGTTGATCAGTGGCTGATTATTTGACGATGATGGTGGATTTCCATAATCCTTATTTCTCGTTGACACCAAAACTTCATTTTGTGGCTTTGTTATGGATAACATAAGTACTTGGGATGTGGAAGCATGGTTTGTCGCAACCAAATGTGTCTCTGGGTTTGGAAACATATTAGTCAACACTACAGATGTGTTTTAAGTCTTTAGAAGTTTACAGACTTCTGAGTGATGTGGACAATCTCTTGCAAAATTCTCATCATTACAGATTAGACATGGATAACAAGGTTTCCTTTCCGAAGTAGAGGAATCAGATGATTTCTCTTGAGGGGAATTATCTTGCTTTTTCTTGTTTTCCCCCTTCTTCTTGCCTCTAGGTTGCTTTTGATTTTTGCCTTTGTTAGATGACATGACATTGACTTCGGAAGCAAGAGTGTTTTCAAATGCATGGATATTTTGATTGGAAATGGCAAGAGTTTGACCAGATGGTCTCACTGCCATTTGTGTGCTCGAAGAACCATTCACACCATCGATGCATGAGAGTCCTTACTCAATTGTGGAGGAGGAGGAACAATGGAAGTTAGTTGGGGTGCATTGTGAATCTTGTCGTAGAGCGTGTCGGATTGTGTGTAAATCAAATCCAAATATTGGGCATGAGAAATTACTTGATCTTTTGTGACAAATCCACCTTTCACCACATCCTCGGTGATTAACGTCAATGAGGATTTTATGAACCACTCAGCCAAAAGCTGATCAGGAACATAGGTCTTAACCATTTTGACGCCACCACTCATGAATATGATTAGATATATGAGTAACAGTAGTCTGTTTAAAGTTTGTTAGGAGTTTTGTTCCAGTCTCGTATCTAATAGGTAACTGAAAGTGGGTCAAAAATGTGGTGGCTAAAGTTGTAAAGTTGTCGAAAGAAGCTCGTGGTAACTCAATGTACCACTTTGCAGCTGGACCAGTAAGCGTTCTTTAGAAAAGACTGAGTCTAATTGAGTCATCATTTAAGGAGTTTGATGAACACCACAAATGAAAGGTCATGATATGATTTGATGGGTCTTCTCTGGGATTTCCATTGAATTTCGGAATGTCAGAAGGTAACTTATGTGGAATTACCAGCCACCGAGGTGCATATAAGATTGGATCATTAGTGAGCCGGTTTAAATCTAGTAATTCTAGAGTTGCTAAAAATGACAACTATCGATTCTAGTCAGGTTGAGCATACCCAGGATATGATGGAATTTCCTGAGCAATAGGTCTTTACATACCAACATAGGGCATCTGAATTTGTTAACCTTGATAAGGTGGTTGTTGAACAAATCTGGCATAAGGTGGTTGTTGATAACTAGGTTGAATTTGCGTTTGTCCATAACTAGCAAAGCCTTGTTGACCAGGACCTCGGTAAGATTGATACTGTCCAAACCCAGGTTGAGCCTATTGGGCAGGTCCAAATTGGGGTTGGAATTGCTGGAATTGAGGCTGTTGAAATTGGGGCTACCACGGTTGTTGAATCAATTGTTGTTGTTGTTGGTACAACTGTTGTTGATTTAACGGTTGTTGTTACCTAGCAATGAAAGGTTGGCCAGGTTGTGAATAAACAATACTAGTGTAAGCTTGAGTCATTCTGGATAAAGGTATACTAACCTAAGGTTGTTGGACCCCAAACACAAGTGATTGTTGTATAACAGCTTGAGAAACTTGAACCTCTTGACCCGAAACTTGTGGTTGCGAGGTAGAAGGACCAGTTTGTACAGGTTGAGATACAACTATTTGAACTTGTGACTGTGTACTGTGGTAACAACAAGTGTAATAGGAATAGATGACAAAGTTTGCATTTGTTGTGTTGGATACACAAGCCTTGGTTGAACTGGTATTGTTGGTTTCCATTGACAAAATCGAATTCCAGGCTGACCTAAATACTGCGAGATACTACCATATGATGGTCCTCCAAGATAGGGAGGATAAGGTGAATAAGCATATTGCTCTCCATATGGCGACAATCCAGTATGTAATGGATACATAGGTCTTTGTTGACTAGATTTCCTAGTTTGATATTGATATGTAGGATCAAACTGTTGAGTTCCTGTTAAAGAAGAACCAGGTAAAATTCAGGTTGAGGACATGGGTGATGACCATGGTGTAGAAGCAACCCTTGAGTGGGTTCCAGATAAAGATTGGTAACCAACCGAGACAAATGATTCACCATATAGGTGCGACTTAGGTGTAGTAGAAAACATCGAAGATGTTGCGAAAAAATATTCTGCCGCAATTGCATCAGATGATACAGTCTGGGATGTTGACGGTTGTTCAACCATAGTTAACTGACCCAAAAGTTTTTCTAAAGAATTGACGGGTACTTGAAAAGAAGCAGGATCAAATGGAGCAGTAAAATGAGGAGTATGAGGGTAAAGATAAATCCTGTTTCCAAAATGGAATGGGGTTCTAGGTGTGGAATCTTCAATTCTTCCTCTACAATAATTAAATCCGGTGGAAGAACTTCACCATCTGGTCCGTAAAAGACTTCTGGTGTTGATAAAGTGGAAGTTGCAGTAGTTACTGATGTTTGAGGGTTAGCCGGTTGATCGTCTTCCGGTAAAGTAACAACTTATGAATGTTCAAATTCGAAGTCCATATGCTCGGGTAAAAGAACAACAATTTTAGAGAGAGGTTCCTGAACAACTTCAGGTTTAGAAGTAACGAACTGTGATAAGTTCTAGATTAACTTCTAGTTGAACTGATTCAAGTTCAGAAGTAATTTCTTGTTGAGAAACTTCAAGTTGAGGATCAACTTGTTGTTGAACAACTTCGGTTACTGTTTCACTAGGATTAGTGATAATGTCCTCAGGTAATTGTGAAACTTCTTCTTCAGAAACGTATCTACTAGAAATAGTTGGAGTCACTGGAGTCTCAGTACTTATCGAAATGGATGATTATGGTATTTCATATGAAGAACCAAGAGTTCTTGATGTAATTGACTCAGTTAAATGAGACTGCTTTGACCGAATAGGTGTAGCTTCAGGCGACAAAGGTGGTTTACTCATTGTTCTTTGCAAACGACGGGGAAAGGGTTGATGTTCCTCCACGATTGTTGATTAATTTTATTATCAAAAAAGAAATAAACAAAAAGGGGTAAGCTAGGCAAAAGGTTTACCAAGCAACCGTGAACTGCAAAATACCTCCTGGCGAACCAAGAAGTATGGGAACACAATCTCCTCGAATACTGTGTTTGGTGTATCACAGTGTACAAGGTGGCCAACTCAGTGACCTAAGGATGGATAGAAACCTAGTGTTGTGCTCCCATATATACCCGGAGGTACGTGGAGGCCCAATCCGTATAAGCACTGTCTAATGCAAAACCGCACAGTGAGAGCATTCCCATATACTTTATGTACTGTAACACCACCCTATATACCCGAAGGTACGTGGACGAGATAAGATATACTCACGTACGTGGAATGAGGTATCACACTCAGGATGTATTGTAGACAAGTTAGCGACAACTGCTTTTTTGTACTACATTGAAACATGTCTCTAGCCTAGAACCACTAAATGTTTTTTGTTAATGACAATGCTCCATTAGGTAAATTGATGTTAATTTTAAGTTGATCTTGCTTAGGAATTTGCCTTTCAAGTTCACCACGTGATGTATTCTAAAATTCCTAGGAATGCAACTATTATGATAAGCATTCTTTCCATTCAATTTAACAATGAAAGTCCAAGCTACTATGGATGGAGCAATCAGATTTCTTTTGATCAAAGAACAAAGAGCACAATCTAATGCAATTTCCCTAAACTATTCCTATGAGCACACACAAACTTTTTCAATGAAACATGCATGTATTTCTTTTCGATTTCCTTAATGTGAATGTGAACAAAAATGAAATTAAGCACATACAATCAATCTATCTTTAGCAATAATGAAGACTTTACGACAGTTCTGTTTCGAAGGAAAATAAGACTTTTATGACACTTTCTTTCGAACAAAGATTAATAAACTATATTATAATTTTGACTATGGATCGATAATGACAAAGAAAAAATTTAAGAAACATTAATCAATCAAGTCAAAGTAGGGTTAGCAAAGGAGATAGAAACTTGTTCTCTGAGACATGACATTCATTGATCAATCAACAAGCAAAACAACAGAGAAAAGTTAGTAAAAACTCATTCCAAAGGTGGTAAACTGACCCTAGGATGATCGATGCAGCCCTGAATAGGAGACAGTGCACTTCAGAGCACTGTCCCTAAGCCAAGGGTGCTATGTAGTGCATTGTGTCCCTCACAAGCCTGCGCTGGTGCTAGCGAGCCATTTCAAAAGGAAATTTGACCCAATTTTGACCAAAATTCAATGCAAAAGAGCTGAAATACAATCAATGAATACAAGTAGGGTCTGCAAGAATGTCCTAGGAGGTGGATAAGCTATTAGGAAGGATGATCTTCCCCAGTGGAGTCGCCAATGTGTTTTGTAGAATTTGATATCTATGGATAAATAATAATTCCCTAGATAAGTAGCCATATCTAGAAAAATAGTTTAAAGCACTTTAGCTTTTTCCTATAAGCAATATATAAGACAAAGAAGATGAGAAGACCTACTTGTAGTTCCACTTTCCTCTTGTCTCCTTTGTATCGATCCTATCGCTCCTTCCCGTACTTAACATGCTTGAGAAGTACCTGTAAACACAAACAAAAGACAAAGAACCGATCAAAGCAAAAGACCTATTGAATACAAGTAAATGGAATCAGATACATTTCACACATATAAGCATCATATGACAATACAAACATATTGGAGAAAGGTTCAAATACTCTATTGAATAGAAGAAGGAATTACAACCATTGTGTCTGATTCAAAATCATTCCTCCAGCTTGGATCCCATCCATATCACATCAAAAGCATGAAAAACTTGTAGCATTACAATACTTGCTTTAAAGCCAATTCTCATAGCAACATTATCTCCTTACAATTCAACATAGTCCAACCCCTGATCACTTGGATGAGTGGTCAATTTATAGGGAGATGAAGGAGATTTTGTCATAAATGGTGGTATTGAATGGACTTCCATATTTAGAATTAGTTCCATGGAGGAAGGAATGAGAGGAGAGGATGCATCTTAACTCATTCCTTATCCATTTTCGAGCTCATAAGAGTTGATAAGTGAGGGAACCTTCTAGATGACTCCAAAAGATAAGAATATTCCCCGAGTCCTATGTGAATCTCGCTCAAACTCACCCATCGTAGGTGAAAGGAGGCCTAAGTGCTCTGCAGAGCACCCTGTCATGGACTCAACTGCTCTACAATGCACCCTTACAAGGGCCTACCTGCGCTAGTCCCTTTAGAGGTCATTTCAGAATGTCTTCATGTCATGAAACTGTCTGGGAAAGAGGCATTCAAAAGGGTGACTTGCTTAGGGCATGTAGCAACTAAAATTAGGGTTTAATGAGCCCCAAAACACTGATCTGGATGATGGGAGTGATGTGCCCAAATGGATCTGTAACAACTATGTTTCCAATGTTGGTCATGATGTTAATGTTTAAAGATGGCTTACCAATCTGACTCTTCTTATTATAACTTTTTCGTTTGAGAATATCCTTGTATCGGGTGTACAATTATGAATACCTTCCTAGTTAAGAGGGGGTGTTGGAAAATGTATTTAGTTTTAGTCTTCATAATAGTCATTCTACTCATGTTAATATGCATAACTTATGTTATAAGAAAAAAAATATCATTTTTAAGTGTGAGTTTCATGCTTCATTTTATTAGTCATCTAGGTCAAGCATGCATTTCATGCTCCTAGGGTTTGTCATGTCAAAATATGTTATGAAACCAACTCACAAAAAGATAGAAAATATAGATGAAAGCCTTAGAAATAAGCCTCTACGAGGGGGCAACCTCCTTTACATTACACAAATGAAAAATTCTTGGATGATACAAATGAAAAGACCTCCTTTCTATATATAGGAGTCGAAGGGGTCATAATATAATTAGAGCCGACATAACACTAATAATGTAAGGGCACAATAATAACAATAGTGGGCTTCTATGGGGCACAATAGTAACAATATGGGGACTACATGGGTACAACAATATAATAAGGGGGTTGTACTAATAACAATGAGGGGTTACACTAGTAGTATAGGGGCCTAACATGCCCCTCTCCTTCAAAAAGTGTTGTCCTCAAAGCTTGAGTAGTTCTTGATGTTTCTGTATAAAATTCTTGTCCTCCCATGTGGAATCTTTAGTGGGTAAGTTCGTCCACTTGATGAGATAGTCTGAAATTGATCGATTTCATAGCTATCGGTTTCTTGTTTCTGTGACTACTCCAGGTCACAATATGATTTTTCCTTCCTCTTCAAGTTCTGGCAATATTGTTTGAATTGGAATCTTCTACAACTTTGAATGAGTGGCCATACTTCTTCGTCCTTCTTCCATTCATCCCTTGCTTCGTTTATCCAATCCGGTTGGATAATAGAAATAGAACAAAACAATGCTTCCACATCCTCATCCTTTTCTTGAGAGTGCAATTGCAACAAAAATTTGCTTCCCTTTTCTATAGATGATGTCAAAGTCATAACCCAACATATTTGTGACCCATTTTTCTATTCTTCTAAAGATAATAGTTGTTCTAAAAATTATTTAAGATTATCATGGTCTATTTTTACTTTGAAGTGTCTTCCCATTCAGTAAGGTCGCCATTTCTTAAGTGCATGTAGTATTGCCAACATTTCCTTCTCATAAATAGCTTGCTTGAGATGTAGAAGTAAAAATACCCAGTCACCTACATCAAAACATTTTTTCACTACGATGTTGATCTACCTGTTCTTTCATTTGATTTTGTACCAAAGTGGCATTATCCTTTAAAAATTGGAGAACTTTTTGTTGATGCTCGATGTGATCTTTCACTGCTTGAACCTTTTTCTTCTTGATATGTCCTTCTATCTTGACAGTTTGAGGTGTGGTAATTTCTTCCAATGATTTACAAGATATGGTCGGATTCATTTCTTGATGCTCGATGTAATCTTTCACTTCTTGAACATTTTTTTTCTTGATATCTCCTTCTATTTGGATAGTTTGAGGAGTGGTAATTCCAGCCAATGCATTACAACATATGATTGGATTCATTTCTTCTTTCTTGATGTGATCTTTCACTTCTTGAACCTTTTTCTTCTTGATATGTCCTTCTATCTTGAGAGTTTGAGGAGTGGTAATTCTTGCCAATGCTTTACAAGATATGGTCATATTTATTTCTTCTTTCTTTGGGGTTGGGTCCTGGCGTATATCCTCTTCTTTTGATGTTTCATGATCCTTTTCTTCCTCCTCTTCATACTCTATGTACAATAATTTCTTCTCAGCACACTTATGACCTTTAGTGGATTTTCTATCACTATTGTAGCAAAGCCCTTTTCTCTTTTTGCTTCCAATTGTTGTGGTGTGACCCTTGTAGGTTGTGGAATGCTAGGAGAAACAACACTTCCATCTCTATAGTTGTAAGGGGAAGAATTCCTTGTTGCCATAATTTTTCTTTCCACTTTGTAACAAAGCCCTTTTTCTCTTTTTTCTTCCAATTTTTGTGGTGTTTCTCTAAAGAAGGTGTTGCTCTTTGTATTCTCATAATGTGCT
>APFE030012986.1:5313-20518 GCA_000404065.3 Pinus taeda
TATATATAGATTTTGCATTGAATGTTTTTACAGGTTTCGACCAGGGTATCCACAGGAAGATCCTTGAAATGATAAATCACTTCACTCTTCATAGATGATAAAACTATCCTCATCTAATACAGACTTCACACTTTAGGGGGCAATCTGTTACACGAAAATTTGTCACCATGACTTTCTGTAATCAATATGAGTCTATAACCACTCATACATACCTCCTTTGCAAGTCTTAAACCTCAGCTCTGCATATCAAGCTTTGAAAATGAGAGAAAGTCCTTAAAAATCTCTAAAACTATGGTTTCACACTTTCTCTTAGCCTTACCTGCGGTGCCGCACTCAATGGTCATGTCCCCTATGCACCTGACCACTCTGTATCTGCATATATGGGTGTGAACCCCTATAAAAGTGAAAAGGCATGAGTTTATTCTTGAAAACTAACTTTGAGTCAATTCTGGAAGCTTCTAGAAGGAATATTGCATTGGCAAGTTCACTCCTTGAGGGTGCATGCATCCCATTACTTAAGGAGCTAACCCCTTGATGTGAGGAGCTTATCCCCTTGAAGGAGGACTCTATCCCTTTAATGGTGGACCTGTAACCTCCTTCCCTTGCACTATAAAATGAAGCCTTGGCCTGGTTACTTGAAGGGTTGAAAGATGAATATTTTTGAGGGTATATGCTGTTGGAACTTAGTCTTCCTAATTGAGCTTTTGAGAGGAAAGAGCACATACCTTTTGATCTCATTTGGGAAAGAGTGAGGCTTGTCAAAGTAGAGGAGATTCCTGCCTGGACCCTGGGAAGAGCTTGTACAGCATCAAGGCACCAAGGTTGTAAAGTTCTTCTTTCTCAAAGTTAATATAATCAAGTTTATTTTTCTCAATAAACTGTGTTTAATGGTTTATTTCATAGTCTCCTTGATCACTATGATGAACATGATTTATTATATTAGCTATGCAGGTGTTCTTTGATGTGTGCTTGTTTGTGTTTGCAGGTTATTAAAAGGATACCCTTTGAAGCTGTTGGAGCAAGGCTGCCACAAACTAGCGTTGGACTTGAGGTAGGGTCTAAAACACCTCTTAGTTTGTATTAATGAATCGAAATATGTTTAGAGAAAAGCAGATTTGCTTGTCCTGCTTGTTGCTAGATATCAATTGATACTAGGGAGATCGGTCTTGTCCGCAAGAAAGATTTATCTGCTTAAAACTCATGCACCCTGATCCTGAGGTTGAATTTCTGCCTGCATCAATAGGTAGGGGTTCTATCCATCATCAACTCATAACTTCTATAATGGCATTCGTCTTGACCCACATATTTATAAAAATTTTGAAACAACTACTGAGGGGTCTGTACAAAATTCTATGGTAGATTGAAATTATCAGTCGTGTGCTATAGATAGCGCACCATGGCACAAATCCCACGCTCAACCCAACATTATTATCTGGTTTCAGGGGACACATGCCCTCCCCCAATAAGATAGTTCTTATAAACAGAGCAATGGTCCTTATTGCGTCCATTGCTCTTGTATTTCAAAAAACAAACTTTGGTGTGCACCTCCGGTTTGACTTCCTTTCCTTCTTCAGGCTCTACAACTCCAAATGTAGGCTTTTCAGTTGTGAGTTGTTGCACTCCAAGGTTTTTATCCTGTATGGGTGAAGCATCTAGACTCATCGCAATTTCTAAGGCTTCTGCTTGCGTTGCTATCTTTTGTTGTGACAGAAGTACTCTTAAGTGCGACAAGAGCGATGCTATATACCAATCACAATGTTGGGAATCTATAATCAGCATATTGGCTTGCCTGATTAGGAATTTCAGCGTTTGTTCAAAATCCCAAGGTGTCTCATTTACCTTTTGTCGAATTTATTTAAACTCAGTCACCGATTACGCCTCTGACTTAGGCTTTGTAAACTCCTTCTTCAGAGCTTACTCGGTCTTTGCCAACATTGCGGTAGGGTTATCAATACAGTATTTGATGTACCATGTCAATGCTCGATCTTGTAAGGCTATGACCAGCTGCGCTTTCCTAATGCTATCATCCGTAATCTGCTATGCCATCCATACAAATCCTGCAAAATACTAGAACTATTGGGGATATTCGATCCTTATCCCTTTAAAAACCGACATCTTCGTCGTGTTCTCCATGTTGAATGGTGGTAGTGGGTGTGGAGGAGGTGAAGGTGTAGGTGGAGGTGGAGTGGACGAATGAGGTATCCTCGAGATACCCTACTTAATTAACTGAACTACACTTCATGGTGTAGCCAGCACCGTCCCTTCTTCATCACTTGAAGGGTTCAATGAGAGAACTGTACTCTGGGATTGTTCCTTCATTTTTTCTAAAGAATCTCCCACTTTGCGTAGCCCCAAACATCAAGCTAACTAGATAACCATTTTCTCACATAACAACATTTAAATCCAAGTATTCAATGGTTTTAGGTACATACCTCACGGTCCCTTAAAGAGCCTTCATTCCGCTTCACTATAGATGATATTTCTATCAACCAAAAATGCAGTCACAAAACTTTCAAGAGTCCGATCAATCCAATGATCCATAGCCCGCGTTATATTGCTTCCTGATGTCTCCAGACGTCACACCAGTTCATGATTCCACTTTATAGGGTTGTCAAGCCTCCACATCCCTTGACTATCGGCCAATTTAGACAACCACTCATGTAGTTCATCAAGGAAGAAACAAAAGAATGCTTTGGTCTCGTCTCGTGTACAAACATATTTGCAACCACTACTCCTTGGATAATTTAGGTCTCCTATTCTCTTGAGCCACAAATGGATGCACTTTCCGGTGAATCCACTTCTCAATCTCTTTCTTCATAGGAAACCATTTATCACACATCTCTTAGATAGATCTCGGTCTTGAAAACATAATTATTTGTTGGCTTAAGGGGGCCTAACTCAGGTTCAAATTTATTCGCACCAACCAAAAAAAATCCTAGCTTCTGGCCCTTTTGGCAATAAATTGCATAGCACAGGCTGCAGTCTCACCCAAAGCAGTATTGGGCGATGCTAGAACCAAGTTTCTACATCCAGAGACCATGTGATAAGTATCCTAAAGCCCTTGTAGCTCAAATCTGTCTTTGCGTAGATCATTGTCTTTCTATGGTTCACAATTGTAACTCTTTGAAACGGCTCTCAAATCTTCGCGAAGGTCTATGATCAAACTTTTCAGACCTAAAAGAAGCAAATTAACAACTTTCACATAGTAAATACTAACCCTAGATATGCCTTCCTGAAGATCTACCCGATTCTAACATAGATCATAACATATTTAGATCCCTTGGGTTTTTAGTATTGATTCTTTGGGTTTATTATTTCCCTGGGTTTATAATATCAATCATGGTCAACAATGATCAATCATCGTAAACCATGGTCAACAATGGTCAATCATGTTTGATCATGGTCAACCATGGTTAACCATATTTTATAAATGCAATCATAGTCAACCACGGTCAATCATGTTCAACCATGGTCCAACGACACATTGTGACAAAGATTGTCTCAATATGAAAAGAAATCATGGTCAAACATGGTCCATCATTACATTGTGACAAATATTGTCTCAGTATGAAAATTAATCATTGTCAAGCATGGTGAACCATGGTCCTACGTCGCATTATGACAAGCATTGTCTCAATATGAAAATCAACTATGGCCAACCATGTTTACTTTAGGGTTTATAGTATTTATCTTAGGGTTTATATACCTTGGGTTTATAATATTAATCCCTCGGATTCAATATTATTCCCTTGGGTTCATAATCTCTTGGGATTTTAATATTAATCCCTTTAGTTTATCATTCCCTTAGGTTTATAATATTCATCCCTTGGGTTTATTAATCCAAGGGTTCATATTCCCAGGGTTTAATATTATTCCCTTTGGGTCTATTATTCCCTTGGGTTTTTAGTCCCTTGGTTTTTTAGTATTGTTCCCTTGGGTTTATAATATCAATCATGGTCAACCATGGCTAACACGGTAACCATGTGGTATAAAATCAATCATGGTCAACCATGGTCAATCGTTGTCAATCATGGTCCAACGTCGCATTCTGACAAAGATTGTCTCAATATGAATATTAACCATGGTCAACTGTGGTCCACCATCACATTATAAAAAAGATTGCCTCGATATGGAAATCAATCATGGTCAAGCATGGGCCAACGTCGCATTATGATGAGCATTGTCTCAATATGAAAATCAACCATGATCAACAATGTTTATTTAAGGGTTTATAATATTTATCTTAGGGTTTATATACCTTGGGTTTATAATATTAATCTTTTGGATTTAATATTATTTCCTTAGGTTCATAATCCCTTGGGGTTTTAGTATTAATCCCTTGGGTTTATAATATCAATTCCTTGGGTTTATTAATCTAAGGTTTCATATTCCTAGAGTTAAATATTGTTCCCTTGGGTTTATTATTCTCTTGGGTTTATAATATCAGTCATGGCTAACCATGGTCAACCATTTTGTATAAAATCAATCATGATCAACTATGGTCAATCATGATCAACCATGGTTCAATATCACATTTTGACAAAAATTGCCTTAGTATGAAATTCAACCATGGTCAACCTTGGTCCACCATCATATTATGAAGAAGATTGCCTCGATATGAAAATAAATCATGGTCAAACATGGTAAACCATGGTCCAATGTCACATTGTGATAATGACTGTCAAAATATGAAAATCTACCAGTGTCAACCATGTTTATTTAAGGGTTTATAATATTTATCTTAGCATTTATATACCTTCGGTTTATGATATTTATCTTAACGTTTATATACCTTTGGTTCATAATATTAATCCCTTGGGTTTAATATTATTCCGTGGGTTCATAATCCCTCAAGGTTCTAGTATTAATCCCTTGGGCTTATTATTCCCTTGGGTTTGTAATATCAATCCTTTAGGTTAACTAATCTAAGGGTTCATATTCCTAGGGTTTAATATTATTCCCTTGGGTTTATAATCCCTTGGGTTTATTATTATTATCTAGGTTTTATGATGATAATAATATTTTATAGTATATTTATTATATATTTATCAATATCGATATTAATATTAATATTAATATTAAACCCATATCCATTGATGCATATCGGTGTATATCAACCACATTTGTTAATATGGTTGTGATAGTTTTATATTTTAATGGAGATTGATTTTATAAGTTAATGGAAGCTTCATTTAAGGTATATGGTGGAAAATAAATAAAAATGTAAAACTAGCATTTAACAATAGAAAATTTACTTTCACTTAATTTCTCTCTTTTTTTTTGTCTAGTCTAACGATAGTACTATAATCTCTTCTAACTATCTTACATCATTATATATTTAATATACATATTCTTTCACTCTTTAGAGCCATCTTAAGTCAATATATATTATATTCCAACATTAATATTTATATAAATTAATTCATCTCAAAAATCATATAAAACAATCCACATATCTATATATATATAACTAATTTATTTTAAAATGTAACTAATACATTGTAAAGTCTAACTTAAAGAATACATTTAAATATATTATAGTTATTCTAACCTAAATTAAAATCAACGAGACGGTTGCAGAGCAACAAGTCCCTTCCCAAAATACCGAGAGAAAACGTTGTTATGATGCCAAGAGAAAAGACTCTCACAATTGCCGCAACAGCTTACCCTGCTGAACTAATGCGTTATGTGCATTGCTTGCTGCCAACATTGTTTGTTTAGTGGCGTTGGGCGAAGAAAGAAAGGAACACTGGAGCATAGTGGATTGGCCGAACCAAACAATAAAAGCTATACCACTTGATTTAAAGATATACCTCGCATCAACAACTATGAGTTCAAGCCAAAGAAAGGGTGAAACGTCCTAGCATCGAACTAACAATCAATCATAAGGTCTTGTAGCATATTTTGGATAGTTTTGCAGAATCTCATAACTTGTCTCGTCCAGGAATTAAACCAGAAGATTACCGAAAGCATTGAATCTTTCTTACGAAGAAATTTAGAGAAATAACATTTTGTCATGTTACATCATGGATGTTTCAGCACCCAACGTGTATCTTTCACAAATCGGAAGAGAACAATGGATTTTTTCTATAAAATGAAGTTATTCTACATTGTTGTATTATGAAATGGAAGTCCTTTTAAGATTAAGATTATCAGATGAGAGCCTCAATTAACATTATGAGCCAAAGTAAGAATTAAATATTGTAATCTTTTATAGACACGTGGTAAGATTATGAGTCAAAGTATGAATTAAATATTGTAATGTGTGGTAGGAAAAATAATTTAAATGTGTTAGGCAAATTAACAATCGATCAAAAATCCTTATTATTCAAGTGTAATAACAAAACAATTGCATGGACTCTAGGTGTCGCTTGCCTCATTTTTCCCTGGTCGTTTTGTTGCTGTTTTGTTTGCCTTAATCAAAGTCTTTGGCTTTACGAACCAAGGCCAATGGCCCATAACTAGAGCTAATGTATTCGGGCTGGAAATTGTAGATGCTATAGATTGCGTCCCTTCTAATATTTTTCATCCATAAAATAAGGGAAGCTTGTGCAAGATTAATGGAAAGGACCTAGTTGTTATACGGGAATAGTGTCCACACGGATGTTGCTATTCCCACTAAGATGGGTGGCTATTTTAGAAACAAACAATCAAAGTCTACTATTGATTCCTTTTATGAAAATAGATGAGAGGAGAATCAAGAGGGCCAACCTGAGTCTTGCGCTTGATTCCCTCTCCTTCTTGATAGAGTTTTGTCGCTCGCTCTTTGTCTGCTCAACTTCAAAAGGACCTATAGAATCACAACAACATACTACTATGTAAGAAACTAAGATCTAACTTCACAAATAATGCAGGATTAGATGTGCATTAACCATATACAAGCATATATTAACAAGTAGACAAGAATATGGAAGGAAACAAGAATAGCTTTATTAAGATAAAAAGTAGCAAGAGGATTACAACCATGAGCAACTCTGACCCAGCATCATCCTCCAGCTAAGAAGCCCTTCTTCACCTCAAGCAAAGCAAAATCACCCAACACTGTGAATGTACACCAGAATACCAACAACACTTCTCTATAAGTTACAAAATTCCAGCCTCTGAATCGCTGCGATGAGGGATCCATATATAAATGATTACAGAGAGGTGAGTCCTCTTTTGGGATCTTGATCAGTGTCTTCTCTTTGATAGTTCCTGCTTCCACTTGGAGAATGAAGATCTCTTAATCATCTTTGGTCGAAAATGGAGTGGCAAGTGTCAGAGGGGAAGCTTTTGGAAGATTCCATGGTCTTCCACCTCGCATTTTGGTCCCTACCATTTTTCCATTCCCAACCATCGCACCCTACAGAGGAGAAAAACAGTATGCATCGCACCTTGTACATTAGGAAGGTGATATGCATCGCACCCTCTGCATGGAGCTTTTAGTATGGTCCAATTTTGACCATTTATGAGCAGTTTTCAGTGGAGAACTTTTGGGAGATGATGTAATCAGTTGATGTTGTTCCTTTAGGCAGTGAAGCAGCTGTTTTAGGGACTTAAGAGCCCTCAATTTATGGACATTTGTGATTGGGGTTGAAGTGCTAAAAAATGTCTATAATAGTTGCCCCCTAAAACATGAGGTTGTTAATCGTTTTTGATGTCGGGTGAAATGCTTTACTATGAGAATCTGAAGTTTTTCTGAGCTGGGAGGTGACCTGTAATAAGATACAATACAATACATTATTTGACAACATTTTTTCATGATCTAGCTGAGGCGAGCATTCCCATGCTCAACTTTATAAACTCATTTTCATGTACATAGGACAGACGATCATCTGTGTGACACACTGATGATATGGACACATCATCCTTTGCTTTGGATGATCATCTGATCGGCAATGATGTACACTAGATGTTTTTATATTCTTGAATATATCGCAGCTCGGGTGGATGAAACTAGATCCGGGGTATTCAAACTCGACCAATATTCACTTGGAGTACAAGTTGATCCATGTGAAAAATGTTTTCAAGTTGAACATGGAAAGACATTGCTTGATTACCAGCCAATGATGTAAGCTGTTAACAGACGCGAGAGGAATGACCAATAATGACAATGACCCTCAAGGTACTACAGTGCAATTTACGTGGTGTGAAAAAGGACTTGGCGTCAAACACCACGCAAAATCTCTCGGTCGAAGGCCATTGATGTAAACCTGTCGCTGAAAGTAAGAAACTTGCCATTGAGGCATGCAGGCTTCAAAGTACTGAAAGGGTTGTTCCTAAGTCAACTTTTTGGATAATGAGCTGATGTTGACAAGAAGCGACCCGTCGTAGGAGGGCCTTAATGAATCCCACATCAACGACACGGAACGAAGCAAATGATTTTGGAATTGAAAACAAACTGACGATATGGGGTTCAGGGTGGCGGTCATGAAAGAATGAAGCATGAATGTATTGGAGTGGGTGAGACTCAGGTGAATTGTCTGAATGACTTCTCTTGAACATATCGGTGACACTGACGATGGATTGGTAGCGTTAACCCCAGAGATGGATGGTGTGACGGACCAATGGTGAAGACCAGTGAATGGAACAACCCAACCCAGCATGGATGCGGAAGGAAAGTGTCATGTTCAAGAGCGACTTGCTACCAATAAAGTTTCTTCCTGTTTTCTTCCCAATTTTCCCCAGTCATTGCTGACCAGTACCTCTTTATTTTTGTCAAGCTTGAGGAGGATAACATATGCTTGTTCTATAATCCGGCCTTCGGGCGAACCTGTCGCTATATTTTAGCGAGCCTAGCGACAGTGAAACTCGTTCTCGTCCTGTTGGATGAGTTTGTCGCTATTCAGTTTTAACGAGTTTAACGACAAAGATAACTCGGTCTCTTTCAATTTTAGAGAGTCTGAAAGAAACGGAAAGAAGACTCTGAAGATTATTTTTCGTTGTATAATCCCTTAAGTCCAAAAAAGCATAAAATAATACAAAAGGGATGAATTTCGATAGTTTTAACGAGCCGAACAAGACAAGCGCTCGATCTTTTTTGTGTAATAATCCCTCGGGTCCAAAAAGATTAAAATCTAGAGGAGGGATAGCACTTTCGATGCCTTTTAACAAGTCGGAGAGGCCAATCGCTCGGCAATCTTTTCATATTTTACGAGTCAGGTGAAAAGAGCTTAAAGAAGACTCGTTTTCAAGGAACAAGTGATAGTTTCGGGTAGCAGCTGATTCCAGGTAAGATTTGGAATTTTCCAATCACGGCAGTGTTACAAGGATGGCTAGCAGAATCACTCTTCGCAGATGTTCCTCGAAGGGGTAAACAATCATATGGGGGTGAATGATCGGCTAAAAAAAGAGTGGAGGTGATGGAGAGAACACGACCAAGGCTCAAAAGCTGGCGATAAAGCATTCACAATGGCTATTTACCCGTTCATTTTTTAATGAGATTAAACGCGGGGAGAAACACTTGCTCATGACTTATGTTTATTTTTTAATGAGCTTGAACTCTGCGACAACATTGCTCGCCAATCGTATGATAAAAATGTCTCATTCGAGATGCTATTTTGAAGTGGCTTACATCTCTAAGGCTTTGCCACGGATCCTTTCTTTATGCAAGTTAGGAAACGACTAGCCTTACGGGTTTAAAGGGTTAGAGGTCCTACAATTTAAAAAATAAATAGTCGCTCTTCACTTGCATGTGGAAAGGTTTTCATGTCCCCAAGCGAAAAATTTTGAGGTTACCAAGAAAGCTATATAAGCGTAGCAAATAAAATTCTTTCTTGGCGATGTCTATCGAAACAGACAAAGGGGATCAGAATCACTCGGCATAACCTTAACGAAAGTATCTTATTCCAGTTTGTTCCCACTTTCCTGTGAGGACGGGTTCGCCAGACTAGTCATATATCCTTCGTGGAAATCAACCCTATACCCAAGGTTTTCATGCCGAAGCAGGCTAGGGTACATGCCCCCTGGGGTTCAGTCACATCTTCCTGAATCACTCGTGCTCATCAGGTGGACGAACTGGAGACCGATGAGACATTTCTTGCGTGAAAAGACCATTCAGGGATGGCATTTGACTATTTGCGATGTGTGAACCGGGGAATGACATTTGGTCTATGAGCTTGACCATTCTGCCTTCGTGTGGAAAACACATTACTCTGAAGAGTGAGGAGACAATGGCTCCCATGGAATAAATATAGTCGCGTCCAAGGAGTAGATTGTAATCTAAAGGTCCTTGAACTACCATAACGTTCATGTGAACAGTTTTCCTTCTCAAAGTAATGGGCACATTTGGAAGGATCCGTAAAGGTCGACTGGTTCCTTTTTCAAATCCTGTTAGATTTCTCATTTCAGGCAAAAGCAATGGTGAACCAAGCGCTTTCCAAGCAGTTGAGGAAAGGATACTCATAGAAGCCCCTTCATCAATGATGGTACCAACCATGATCATTCTTTAAGCTTGTACAATAATTCTTAATGGTACGCTAGCTGGTAAATGAGGTCTTCCTAGTAGATTCAAGTCGAAGGAAACCACTAGGTTGCTTGGTGGTGGGACCAAATAGACGGCCGGGTAGGACTTTGATGAACTTCCTTCCTGCGGTAAAGGAACGGGAGAATTGCCCCCAAGCTCATCGGAGTCAGTGTTGATGAAAAGAATTTGATCAGTGTCGTTCTCTTTCTCTTCAGTGACGGTATCGTTCGAAGATGAACGCTCTAAAGGTAATACCAGGTCAACTGTCGTATCGACCTTATGACTTTCGTCTGGTATGGATTCTGAAGGTTCATTTTCAAAGATAGGTGCTTCGGCTGACTACAAGGATGGGCCAGCTGGATTTTCAACTGATGGAGGACTCAGCAAGAGTTTTTGATATCCAAGAGGAAGTCATAATGGTGAAACCGGACGATTATCTAAAACTCTTTTAGCCTCTTCAAGGAAGGGACAATGGTGGATGGCATGATCGCCTTCACATAACTTACAAGGAAGTCTAGGATTCCTTCTTTGTCCATGTGCTCCACTTTCACTGGTTGACGGTGAGCATTCAACATGATCGCTAGAGGTTGATGCTACTGGATGGTGCAAATCAAGAGACCAGTCCCTTAAGATCCGAGGGATACAGGGACAATCTCGATGAAAGTGGTCTCCATTACAAATGACACAAGGAGATTTAGGTTTTGACTGTGCGGTGTGTTGATTTTTGCTAGACGATACTTGGTTGTTCCCTTTCGATTTTGGTTCCTTTTTCTTCTTTTCCTTTTTCTCTTTCTGCTTCTTCTTCTTCTTAGTTACTTGACTTTTAGCTTTATTGGCTTTGTCAAGCGAAGAGGAAGGAGGAGAAGGAGAATCAAATGAAGTAGATGGTTGGGAGGCAACTCTAGTGTCGTCTAGTTGCTGGTTAGACTGTTCAGGAATTGTGGGATTCTGAACGATGGAGGTAGAGAAGAGCTAGACCGGCAAACCAATTGTCAATCCTAGAAGTGACAAAGTGACCATATGGGGTGGACCAACATCTCCCCAAGATAGAAAGGGACTGGGATTTATTTCATGGGGAAATCCTTGGTTGGTAGACTCCATTTTCTCAACCTGAAGATCAACAGGGGAATTTGTGATGTTATTTCGATTTAAAATAAATTTTTAGGCGCTTGGACACAACTTGTTTTCTCAATTTTAAAGAGTTTAGAAAAAAAAAAAGATGACTGTGGTCGCCTTAAATTTTTATTGAGCTTGAAGTGAAAAGCGCTCAGAGGACCTTTCCCTTTAAGGAGTCTGAAAAGGAGCAAAATGGACTTCTCTGGAGATCTAGGTAGAGAGGATTACCAAACAAATCGTAAAATTGCAGAATACTTTTTACTGTACGGCAGTCAGTCTTCCCGAATGTTGTGTTCGGTGTATTACGATTGATAGGGCGGCAGACACGACTTCCTGAGGATAAAGGATGCAGCCTATTGTGGTCTCCTAATATATACGCGACGGTACGTGGGAGCACAAGTCCGTACTGGCACTTGCTGTCTCAGAGTGGAGGAATCACCCAACCATCACTGAAAGAAACAATTACTAGGGTTTACGACGCCGGAATACGTCTCTAGCCTAGACCTCTAGATGTTGCGTTAAGTTCCAAAGCGTTGTTACATTCATTGAGATTTATTTTAAGTTGATCTTTCTTAGCATTTTTCCTTTCAGGTTCACCACGTGATGTATGTATAATTCCTAAATGCAGTTTAAGATGATAAACAGATGTTTTATCTTCTTTCAACAATGAAAATCCTAGCTACTAAAGGAAAGAAAGTCAAGCATCTTTTCTTCACAGAGCACAGAGCACACGCTAATATGCACAGTCCTAAATAAAGCTAAGCATTCAAGATGCAAATGCACATGCATGTATTGGTTTTCAGCTCTCTTAATGTGTAAATGACACTAAGAAAACTATGTGCAAAACCGAATTACTTTTAAAGCGACTGTACTCAACAAAATTCTTTTTCAAAACGAAGTGAAAAACAAGAGAGACACTTTGTGATTTTGAAATGGAAATTGCTTTTCGACACTTTAAAAATTAGTAAATCAAATCTTATGCAATAGTAACCATATAATCAACTATATAAAACAATGGGATTGCTTTCTAAAACTGAAAATGACAGCTACGACACTTTCAAATCTAGAGACGACAGTTCGACTATGTTACTTTTTGCAAAAGAGAACTAAAACGACGCACAATACATAAAAAAACGCTTATAGTTCTTTGCACTAAGGAGGCGGAATAATGCAAGAGAAGGGGGTATTCATAGAAGTACACTGATTACAGACAACAAAAACTCTTGAATAAGACTGAAAACAGTGAGAAAAATCCACAGTCGGAGGGTAAAATTAGTCCTCCCTGACCATCGCACTTGTTACACAGTGAACTCAGTATGCAACGCACCTACTCCATTCGGGAAGTGATCCGGATTTAAACAGGAACGCAATAGATTACAGAGATAACCATAAATACAGATATGTGATAACCATAAATAAAGAGATGCAGCGGAAATAACACTTCATTTCATTAATGGAAAATACTGAAATATGTTTAAAACCAGAATTGGAAATAAACCAGCTAGGACGATGGTAGCTTATCTCTGAGAAGAGATGTGCGGCTACATGTCTCTGCGAACTTGTGTTACAATGAGGCTAGAAGGCCTATTTATTATTGAGAAACAATGGAAAAACCCTTCACATTCCAAAATCGACCCTTAGAAGATGAAACGCCAAATTGTGGGCCTCGTTTTGGGTAAATTGGTACATCAATTTCTCAGGGTCGTAACTTTGGCATACAATCTCCATTTGACGCGTATGATGGCTCATTAGAAATATCTATCCGAGAACTACCATTGTTGGAACGGGAAACATCAGTCCATTGCATGGATCCATGTTGCCCCTGGATTCCCCAAAAAACGTCGTTTAGGGCCTCAAAACGGCTCTGGAAGTTCAGGACCTGAAAAACTGCTAAAAATAGTAAGTTGTGCTACAATTAAGGAAACTGAAAATGCTGAGAAAGACAATGGTGGGGGTCCATGTGGACTTGGCAGGTGGCCACCAATATCCACCTGGATCATTCCTCCCCCCTTAGGAAGCACTGGTCCCCATTGCGTTGAGTTCCTCCATCTGCTGAACTTGTCCTGCAATCTCTGATGTGTCCAGTAATGGTGGGAAGCATGGTCGACAACAGTCCACATTGAACAGTTGGTGTAGGCGAAGGAATGGAGGAATGATGTGCTTCAAAGCATTGTTGCACGTAGCCTTAGTACTGGTGTAAGGACCATGTCGGAGTGGTCTGAGTTTCTGATGGATTCTGGTAAGGCGTTCTTTCTGCCGATGTAACCAAACTTTGTCCCCCACCTGAAACTTGTGTGGTACCCCTGTGCGTGAGGAGAAGTTGTTTCTTTATTCTGTCGTGATTGTATCCTTCTACTGCTGCTGCTGCATGGAGGAACCCTTTGCGGGGGTCATGGATGTAGCAACGATCTTCCCCTTACTTTGGGAGTGAACCATACAGATGAATTTCCTGGTCTGTGAGATGAGCTTGTGCCTTTCTTAGCAGTGATCAAAGATGTGGCGGTAGGTGGGGCTACCTCCGGTATCCTGTATAATGAATTATTCAAAGAAATAATGACAGTACGAGGCCTTGACTCATTCACAGCATGTCGCCTCCACAAGTATGGTTGGCCTAATAATACATCACAAACATCCAGAGGTGTAACATCACACAATACCTCGTCTGTGAATGGCTTGATGCTGTAGGGAAGGCGCACTGCTGGCGAACTTTGAGATCTCGTCCTTCATGAAGCCACCCGATACTGTATGGCTGTGCGTGTGGTGTAGTCGGTAGGCCCAACCGCTTCACGACCTCTGCTGAAATCAGGTTCTTTTGGCTCCCACTATCAACAATGAATTGCAGCGGCGAACCCTTCACCCACATCTGTGAGTGGAAAAGACGTTCCCCCTCCTCTGGCTCTTCGGGCTCATTCTTCTTGATCTTGGCAGTGGCAACAGTGGCACTGGGATCCGTGTCAATGATCTTGCTTCCCTTTTCCATTACCCTTGTCGGGTTCTGGCTCAGGGTTAGAACATGTATCTGATTCAGAAGCCTTCAACTCGGCCACCAGCAACTGCTTGGTCCGACACTCACTTGTGTTATGAATGGGACTCTTGTGGAACTCACACCACTTTCCTATGTCCTTCTTCGGCTTTGTGGTGTTGTTCTTTTCTTGTGGCTTCAACGGGTTGTCTTGGGTCACCCTACCTTGGCTTTGTCCTTTGGGCTTCGATTTGCAGATCCAAAGTCTCGCTTCTTCTGTTTGAACTTTTGCTCGATTTTGACAGCGTATCGGTATGCTGTGCCGAGTGAGGAGATGTCCAAGAACTCCATCTCTTCCTGGATGTATCTATGTAGGCAACCGCGGTATTTGAGTACCAGATTCAGCTCAGAATCTTTGATACCCAACTGTGTGCGAAGGGTGTGAAAGATGTTTGTGAACTCAGGCACATCTTGGTCCCGTCCCTGCCGCAGCGTGGTCCATCCGATGTATTTGTCCTCATAGCTTTTGACAGGGTAGTACTGCTCCTTGATGGCATCTCGGAATGAATCCCAAGTGGGTGCGGCTGAAAATAGTGAACCTGTAGTTTCATCCTTCTGCTCGCAGTAGGTTTCCCACCAGTCCTTGACGTGGGGGGCTGCTTTGAGAAGAGCGAAAATAATCT
>APFE030012992.1:0-32275 GCA_000404065.3 Pinus taeda
TATTAGAGCATGTGGCACTGACTGTGAAATCTAGTGCCAAGTGATGTGGACTGGAATATTGCTAAAGTGGCCCAATTTGAGGCCACCACATGGTAGCGCTCGGTTAGCCATTCAAACTTGGCATATGGAAATTTCGATAGAGCTCCATTTAAATTTTGACCATGGCCAAATTTGTGGTCTAGTTAAATTTATCGATTTTGGCCAAGCTAATGGCTAAACCTGGTAGCAGTTTTAGTAGAGCTCGAGAACAAGTTAGCGATAATGCAAATTTGGCTATTTCAGTCAAATTTGGTTATGATTATGATAAAGTTAGTTGTCGTACTTGGCATGGATTCCAATGCAGAGCCTGTATTTATTGCAGGGAAAGGACGGTTGTGGCATGAATTTCGATGTAGAGAACCCAAGAGGGGCCCATAAATGATGGTGACTGACTTATATGAATTTATACTCATTTTTCTCCAAAATCACAGGGAACCCATTGGTGTGGTGAGAATTGTGATATGAGCAGTAGATATGAGGGCTCATGGCTGAAGCTCATGTGTGTCTTTAATGTTTGGCATGTTTTATGAGACAAAGTTGCTCTTGTCAAAAGGAATTCAAGTTTTGCATTGTGCCTCGATCTCCTTTTCAGTTATATTGGGGTTTAGATTTAGTTTTAGTTTGTTTTCTTACTAAAGTGGTTTTGAATGAAATTTCTTTCATAGTTGGTTTCATTCTTGCATTCATATCTTCATTTACATTTAATTAGTTCCATTGCTTTACTCTTTCATCTTTCCTTTAATTTTTGTTTGCATTTCATTGCATTGTTCTTTTAATTTGCATTTAATATCCATTTCCTAAATTTCTTTTCTTACCATTGCATTTAGATTTCTCTCCTTCATTGCATTAGTATCATTTCCTAACATTACTTTCCTTAATAAAACCATGTACATAAATAAAACCCTAAAAGAGATTATCCTCCAATTTTTCCCTGATGTTGAAATCTAATCACTATTGTGTGGGATTGTGATGGCTACTCCATGAGGCAATCATTTGGAGACCCTTGCACTAAACTTTGTGTTGAATACATTTCAATGAGCCTACTTTGTTAGAAAGAAAAATATATTTTGATACTTTTAGGGAACTCTAATAAGTTTATATGACGTATATCTATAACCTAGGATTTGTTTCTAGTCTTGTTGTGAACATATTTGATTTGTGTGCTTTTCTTTTCCACATGTAGGATAGAGATGTGATGTAGAGATATGGCATGAGGGAAAACCTAAGTCAGAAAATATTTTAGTTTTTATAAAGCAAGAAACAACCTCTCCTTCGTACAAAATAATTCAAGATCCCTCGTCTACCTTGGCGTAAAGAACACCCTAGTAAATAATTCGAAGTGCATGGAAAAGAAAAAATAAAATAAGAGGTAAAGGTATGAGAAAGGCTTCCTACACAGATAGATGAAGCAATAAACTTTTTCGAGACTATTGATGCTCACTGGGAACAAAGCAATGCTTGTGATTTATTTAGTGACTCCAACAAGGATATGGACATTTGTTAGTAGTGGAACAATGCCAAAGACTCACTTTAATTTATGACCACAATAAATCCTTTTTCATGTTATCTAAGTCATTGTTAAAGGCTTAAGGTGTGAACTCTTGGTTTGGTGAATATAGCTAGTAGGACCTAACAATGAGATAGACAAAAGGCACATCCATAAATGGTCAAGTAGCTCAAAGAGGTAGCCACAGTGTCTCTCCATACTTGTCTGAATTTATCTATGGAAGGGATGAATGCAAAGACATTGGATTCTACTATTGGTTCACCAATTGTTGTAGCTGCTACAAAAACCCCCAGAACTTTTATGCTATTGGTTCCCCCTCGATTTTTAGGGTTTTAATGGTTATTATTGTTGTTGGACTCATTCAAACTCCTTAAATAAAATAATTATCATAAAAGACCATAGTTTCTTATATCTTCATCAGGCACCTTGTCCATGCATGTCTTACCTCATCCTAGTTATCATTTCTTGAATGCATTATGGTTTGTGACATATTGTAAAGAATTATTTTCATGATTTGTTCCAATTCTTTATGCATTTATATCTACTATAGGAAAAAAGTGCATTATATTCAGTGGATTATTGGAACTATATATATTTATGTTTTGACTATCAGAGTTTGAGAAAGGTTGTAGTTGGATCGATAGACTTGTCACACCAGTGATGTTAACAAAGGTAGCACATTCATGAAAAGAATAATGAGAACCTTCGTGGTCACACTCCTATAGAGATAAAGGACAATGAATTCCCAATCACACCAAAGCCATAAAGCAACTATTTATGGAAAATTCTCATAAGGATCTCTTTGATACATGCATCATTTGATGATAAACCAAATGCTTCGGCTTCCATTTCTTAGGAGGAAGAAAATGGAGAAATAACAACAAGAAATTTTAAGAAACACAAATCGGTTAAGGTCCATGATATCTTTTGGGTCTATCATACAAAGACCTATGCCATAAAGCCCACATTTGAACATATGGTTGATATGTATTGGGAATATTTTGTTAGTGGAAAGAGAAAAATCATTGAGTGAAAAAATAAATAAATAAAAAAATAAAAATAATATATATAATATATATTATTGGGTAGCAGGCTCCTCCAAAGACTATTTATGGACTTCCAAAAGAGAACAAAAAAGTTAGTAGGGGATGAAACTAGCAAGAGACCATCTTAAGTCTCCATATTTGTTGGTGAATGTTATGAATAAAATATAAATTTAAATATGTAAATATAAATAATAACACATCATAAATAATGATTAATTAGTGATTAGTTAGTGAAGAGGTATGTCCCTAAGGATACGACCATTCATAAAGGGACACCTGCCTAGGTATATAAAGCGGGTCCTCATTGTAACATTCATATACTCATACATTGATCTTATTACTAAAATATTACTTACAATACATTTGTGTATTTTACATTTAAAGCACAACAAGCTACAGGTTTTGTCGCTTCAATGATATCAGATCATTCCTCTAAGTGTATGAACTTTGTTTGTTACATTGGCATCAAAGCCATTCGACCCTTTGGATCTTATTCGCTACACATTCTATCATTAAAGCTTAAGCCCTGGAAATCATGAAATTAAGTGAATATCATAAATCTAAACTATTAAATGAAATTGGAGAAGTATTACAACAAATAATAATAAAAAATCATTTGTAGAATCATTAAAGGCTTTCAAAACACCAGATTCAACACCTGCAGTGGAAGTTGACATTGACATGAAAGGGACTAACAATAATGAATGATCTAACCAATAAATTAATGTTGAACATTTTGAATCAGGATCTCCTCAGGATGACATGCATGAGACTAATGATCCAAGTGGGTATATGAAAACTAAAGAAGAAGAAGTCCAAGACTCAGATTTGGACTTATACTCAGAGATCGAATCCAAACCCAATAAGGAATGTGAAAAATAAGAAGAAGAAGATGAATAATCTGAATCCAATTGGGAATGTAAAAAGGAAGACCACTCAGACTCTGAATCTAATTAGGACTATGAAGAAAAAGAAGAAGAAAATGCTTCTAATGAAGAAACTTATATGAATATGGAAAGTTTTGGAGATGAGGATGTGAAATTTTTTGTATGGATACTAGAGTCTCGATTAGGGTATAAAGTGATAGAATCACATAAGAAAGGGGCCAAAATAATAGAACATCACATACCTCACACATGTCTTCTCAAAGTTGTCCCCCATGTCAAGGACTTGTGGGAAACCTACTGCGAGTAGAAGGATGAAAGTACAGCCTCACTGTTTTCAGCCGCACCCACTTGGAATTCATTCCGGGATGCCATCAAGGAGCAATACTACCACGTCGAAAGCTATGAGGATAAATACATAAAGTGGACCACGCTATGGTAGGGAAGGGACCAAGATGTGCTAGAGTTTACTAATATATTTCATACCCTTCGCACAAAGTTGGGTATCAAGGATGTTGAGCATCATTTAGTACTAAAATACCGCGACTTCCTACACAGGTACATCCAGGACGAGATGGAGTTCTGGGACATCTCATCGCTCAGCACGACGTACTGATATGTTGTCAAGATCAAGCAGAAGTTTAAACATAAGAAGCGAGACTTTGGATCTATAAATCTAAAACAAGGGAAAGGTGCCCCCAAACCACATAATAAAGGACAAAGCCAAGGCAAGGTTGTCGAGGACAACCCGCCAAAGCCGCAAGAAAATAACAACATCCTGAAGCTGAAGAAGGACACAGGAAAGAGGTGTTAGTTCCATAGGAGCTCCACTCACAATACAAGTGAGTGTCGGACCAAGCAGTCACTAATAGCCGAGCTAAAGTCTTCGGAATTAGATGCATGTTCTGACTCTGAATCAAAACCCAACAAGGGGAACGACAAAGGGAAGCAGATAATCGATGCACAACCCAACGCCACCATTGCCACCATGAAGATCTAGAAGGAGGAACCCAAAGATCCAGAGGAGGAGGAGAAACTCTTCCACTCCCAGATGTGGGTAAAGGGTTCCCCGCTACAATTCATTATCAACAGTGGGAGCCAAAAGAACCTCATTTCAGAAGAGGTCATGAAGTGGCTAGGCTTTTTAACCAGAGCACATCCCCAACCGTACACCATTGGGTGGTTTCACTAAGGACATGATCTTCACGTGAGCCAGTAGTGTCGCCTTCCATACCACACCAAGTAGTTCAAGGATGAGGTATTATGTGACGTTGCTCCCCTTGATGTTTGTGATGCATTATTAGGCCAACCATACTTGTGGAAGCAACATGCTGTGTATGAATCAAGGCCTCGTGCTGTTATTGTTACTTTGGGAAATAAGTTGTACGGATACCGGAGTAGCACCGCCTACCGCCATCTCTTTGGTTAATTGCAAACAATGCAGTAAGCTCATTTCCCCAAAAACCCAGAAAATTTGTTTTCCTGGTGAATACAACCCTTAAGGAAAGAAAAACGGTGGCCACGACCTCGAGGCAGGCCCCTCTGCATGACACACTATAGGAATGAGGACATTCGTGGAGGAGTACAAAGGACATCTCACCTCCCCTTGCAGCGGTTCTTACTTGCACTGGCCAGGATCAGCACTCCATTGATCTGACCCCAGGTGCGCTGCTGCCCAATGGACCAATCTATCTGCAGTTCGTTCTGGAGAACGACGAAATCAAGAGGCAGATTCAGGAGCTGCTATAGAAATGTCATGTCCAACCGAGTTCATTTCCATGTGGGAGCCTGATCATGTTGGTACATAAGAAGGATGGGAGACTCTGTATTGACTATCGGGCGCTGAACAAGATCACTATCCAGAATAGGTACCTAATCCCACGGATTGATGACCTTATGGACCAACTGAAGGGGGGAAAATATTTCAGAAAGATCGACTTGAAGTCAGGATATCACCAAGTACCAATCGAACCCTCCGATGTGTTGAAGATTGCCTTCAAAGCCAAGGAGGGCCTTTTCGAATGGTTGGTTATGCCTTTCGGGTTACCGAATGCTCCTACAACCTTCATGAGGCTGATGGATGACATCTTGCGGCCATTCACCAACTCATTTGTAGTAGTATACTTGGATGGCATCCTGATCTTCAGCTAGAGTTGGGAAGAGCACCTCCACCACGTTTGATAGGTTCTCCAAACACTGCGACAACACAAGCTATGTGCCAATTTGGAGAAATGCACTTTTGGCATAACCCAAGTTCAGTATCTAGGATACATTATTGATGAACAGGGGGTGCCTAGATCTAGCAGAGATCCAAGTCATTCGGTATGGGCCATTTCCAACCACTCTTGTAGAACTCCACAGCTTTCTGGGTCTTGCCAATTTCTACCGCAGGCTCGTGTTGGGATTTTCTCATATGACTTGGCCCTTGAGTCATGTCACCAAGGGAGGAGCGAAAGAAAAATTCTTTTGGTTTGAATCATAATAGAAGGCATTCACAGAGTTGAAAAATCACCTCTGCTCAAGAACCAATGCTCGCATTACCAGACTTGCAACAACCATTTGAGATCGAGATAGATGCCTCTAACTATGCTATTGGGGCAGTCCTTACTCAACATGGGCATCTAGTGGCATATCATAGTGAGACACTTTTAGACAGTCCATAAGTATTCCACTTATGATAAAGAGATGTATTCCATTGTGTAGGCCTCCTGATAATGGAAGCATTACATTTGGGGGAAGGAAATAGTCATCTACACAGACCACCGACCCCTGTAGTTCATACAAACACAAGGGAAGTTGCAGAATGATCACCATCAAAAGTGGTCCACATACCTGCAACAATTCCGTTTGAATATCAAGTATAAGAAGGGCAGCACAATTAATGTTGCAGATTGCCTCAGTCGACCACCGATCATGGCATTAACCACCGTGCTTAACTCTCATGGGCACGAGACTTCTAATTGGCCACTTCTCTACAAAAGCGACCTAGAATTCGGCCACACATACCAGACACCCTTGGAGAGTCAGCATGTTCCAAATTTTCACCTCCAGGATGCCCTGTTATGCCATCTGGGTCACCTTTGTGTTCCTTCAAGCAAGCGTGCCAAGATGATTTGGGAAACACACTACAGTCTGGCTTCTGGGCATTTTGGGGTCGAGAAAATGGTGGCGGTACTGCAAAAGTATTTCTATTGGATGAATCTTCGATAGGATGTCGGGAAGTACATCAGATCCTGCACTGCCTGCGCCATTGCCAAACCAACCATCAAGAAGCAAGGCCTTTATACTCTGCTCCCTACCCCTAGTCAACCTTGGGAATCCATCTCCATGGATTACATGTCGGGCCTTCCTTCTACTAAGCATGGAAGCGACTATGTTTTTGTGCTCATTGACAAGTTCTCGAAGATGGCCATTATGGTGGCCTGCAGGAAGAATATCACAACATAAGCCACTGCTCAAATCTTCTTTGAACAAGTGTGGGTACACTTTGGGATCCCATAGTCATCTCATATCGGGACAACAATTTCCTTAATACATTTTGGTCCAGTCTCTGGTCGATGCTAGACACCAAACTCACTAAGTCCACAGCCTTCCATCCCCAAACTGATGGCTAGAGAGAGGTTGTCCACAGGATGATTGTACACATTCTATGCATGTACAACTTAAAGCATCCATGCACATGGGATAAGGGCTCTCCACAACTCGACTGTCCACAACCATTTTTAGGTGGGCTTGGGATTCTAGCCACTTTGTCCCATTGATGTGGCCATGCCATTTACAGCTACTCAGGAAAATTCGGCTCATGTCCAGTCCGAATCAGATAAGGCAAACAACTTCATTGAGCACATCCAACATATCCGCTAATAGGTCCACGACATTTTGGGGAAATCAAATTCCAAGTACAAGCAGTGACATGATCAACATCGGGTGCCACACAAGTTTCAGGTGGGCAACAAAGTCTGGTTGAATTTGCAAAAGGAATGCCTTGCCAGAGCCTATCAGAAACTCATACCACTCCGTTATGGTCCTTACACCATTACCAAGGCTATGGGAGACAATGCATTTGATCTCAACATTCCCCCATTCCTTGGCCTGCACCCAATGTTCAATGAGGACCGCCTTTGGCCATACTTTCCACCATTACTAGACACATCTGACATTGTAGAACAACTCACACCAACAGAGTTAAATCCAGATTGCATGGAACAAGTTGCAACTGATCAGATCATGGACAAGTAGATCAAGCACACTCGCCAGTAGAACATCCAACTATATCGAGTTGTCAAAGCAGGCCAATTCCTTCACCAGGGACCAAGTTCAACAAAAGTTTCCTCATCGCATGGAGGAAATCAACGCAATGGGGACCACTGCTTCCTAAGGGGGGAGGAATGATCCATGTGGATATTGGTGGCCACCCGTCAATTCCACTTGGACCCCCACCATTGTTTCTTTTAGTTTTTCAGTTTCCTTAATTGTAGCATAGTTTACTATTTTTAGCAGTTTTTCGGGTCCTAAACTTCTAGAGCTGTTTTGAGGCCCTAAACGACATTTTTTTGGCAATCTACCACCAACGATTTTTTGTTAAAATCATCTTTTCCATCATAGTCCTCGGAGATATATTTCTAACAAGGTATCATGTGCGTCAAACAGATATAATATGACCAAGTCGCGACCCCAGGAAGTTGGTTGTCCAACTAACCCCAACGAGGCCCATAAACTCTTGGTGTTACATCTCCTCGGGTTAGGGTTTTCTCTTATTGTTCAATAATAAAAAGGCCCTTGAGCCTCATTGTAACATAGTTCAGAGGCATGTAACCGCCACATCTCTTCTCAGGGATAAGCTACCATTGCTCGAGCTAGTTTATTTCCATTTCTGTCACTGCGCATATTTCAATATTTTACATTAATGAAATGAAGTATTATTTCTGCTGCATCTATGTATATATGGTTATATTTGTAATTTGTTGCGTTCCTGTTTAAATCCAGATCAACAACTCAACACATGTATGAATCTTTTGTAACACATATTTTTAAGACATAGGCAGGTATGAAGCTTTTCTATATTTGTGATCGATTGGTATTCCATGTAATGAAATGATGAAAAAAATGTGCTTTCTTATATTAGATTAGTAGATATTCAAATAGGTTAAATAGTCAACAACATATAAATCTTAGATTATTTGTTTTGAAATTTATGAACAAATGGAAGGTGGATGACCCGAAATTGATCCACCTGCACGGTTATATGGAGAACATGAGCAACGTGGACGAGGTAGATCCCTGTGCTAGTGGGACTAGTGCATGGATATAGAGATTAAAGTCTAAAATAATTTTCATTAATACCTACAACCTAACATAGGTTTTTTTAACCTATCGCTTCTCTCTTTCCAATTTTGTTTTTTTCTAAAGTAATATTTAAAAAATTATATATATTCCATTAGAAGAAATTAAAATAAATTTATCCAAAAAGACTATAAAGGATATCTTAGCTAAACATTACCTTACTCTAAGAGCTAACACAACCACATAAAAGAGTCTTCTATAGTCATACATGTATCTCAAAAATGTACATTAAAATTGTTCAAAAACATAGTCCCTCCTATATTGTTTGACTCAGGGCTCTATTATTTGACGAGACCAAATCATCCTCCATGTTCTTAATTCTAACATGACTTATTTTCAATTTTCTTGTATAGGCCTCTCATACCTCTCCTTCAATACCATCCAAATCTAGGAAGTTTTCTTTCTTCCACTCTTGATGCCATATACATTAGAATTCTAGGGAGGTTGCCTAATCTAAGCTATAGTTGTTTTCAAGGACTTTATAATCTTCTCCACTTCCAAAACTAGGAAGGATTAGCTCCTACCCATTACTCTTTCTCCATTACCAACTTCCCACAGTAGCCAATTCTGCACAAGAGGGAAGGCTTGGACAATGGCATTCCAACATATCAACAAATTATATATGAGTATTCTTGGATTGTATTCTAATGAATTAGGCTCAATGTATTTTTAGAGGATAACTTGGCTTCACATACCCTTATTTGATATGAGCCTCCATATGCATCTAGCGACCAAAGCCTTCCCAAAATTATGCATATTCTTAAGCCCCAACTCCTTCACCTTCTTAAAAATCAACTTCTTCACCACCTTCGATTTTTAAATATGTTCATGTTCCAACACTTGCATTGTCCCTTCTTACAATGAAGGCTAATAAATGAGCCAATTTCATAGAATAAGTACTTTTTTTATCTCATTATTATAATAGAGTCTGGAATATTTAATTTTCAAACTTATTTTCATCTAAATGATTTTTTAAGAAGTCAAAGTACATGCTCCAATACTAATGCTCGATATGTAGCAAAGTTTCTCTTTAGTCAAGTTAAATTAAGCATATGATTTCAATCGTCAAATTATGTTAGTCGCTTTCTTAATGATAAATCAATTTATGCATTTTTTGTTCCACTATATAGAAAGCATGGATTTTCATTAGAGTTTAAAATATATTATTTTTGTAGAGAATGACTAGAATATATGTGCATGGCCATGACATACGAAGCATTTACATGTCCATAATGTTCATGACGGAAGACATGAAATGATTACGACAATAATTTCTTTTAAAATAAATTAACATTTATTTATTCATTGTGTAATTACTCTCGAAAAACTCATTAGCTTGTTCCCTGGTTAGGGCTCCACTATTAAGCACCAACAATTGCGGCTCCCTCTCTAGCACAAGTCTGACCCTTCTACCCTCCAAGATAGAGGTCACGACCCTCTTGTGGTTGTCTACACTGAGCTCGACCCCTCTGTAGTGCTACAAGGAGCTAGCAGCCTGCTTAAACAAAGAAGCTGCCACCCAAACCTTCTACATGATGACCCAAAATTACTCCATCAAACTCGGTCCCTGCATCTGATCACTTCGACCCCCAAACAGTCACCTAGAAGTGCTCTAACTACCCTCTTCTACCTTCGCTAGGATGTGCCCTGATTTGTGGCTCAAACAAATAGAAACATGCTCTTCGTCCTCCTTGCTTGGTCTCCTCGAGGTGCAACCGACTTTAGATGAGAATTTGCTATATAATGATGCACTTAAATGTGTCGAATGAGGTTTGAGGTCACACTTATTTATATGAGTTGATGTGCCTCAAAAGACATGATTGTTAGGCTTCATGAACCTACATGGTGGTGAGGCCAATCTTGACATTTTTCATATGTGTGGGCTTCACTTCAAAAACATATTTCTCCTTGTCCAATTTGAGTGATCCTTAGGTGAATTTTGGTCCTCTCGAAAAGAAGCATTCAATGAAATAACTATCTCCACCAAATGAGTTGTCCAAAGTGAAATTTGGCCCTAGTTACACAATTTAACAATTTTTAATAGATAAGTAAAATAAAATATTGAACAACTTCTATTATATTATTGTGGTTGTTACTACTCCTAGTCATTAGTAGTAGATATTGTAAGAGTTTTGAACTACGAAAACAAAGACATAAACTAGCTTACAAAGACAAACTCCATTGTAGTTTGCATAGTGAATAAAGGACACCTATAGCTTCCCTTTTGCCAAGTGGAAATGCTCCAGACTAATTTACCTATTGTTGATAATTTCCATATGCACAAGGAACATAACAATACGTATTTGGACTAAATCTACATTTCCTATTCAACTAAGATAAACTACAAATATAGGCCATGACCACATGGTCAAAAGTGTGTTGCAAGCAAGCCCACGTGTGTCTGTCCTTTTCAAAACGTCGATACAAACTAGATAACATGTAATACAAAGCCCAATCCTTAACTTATACACAATATTCAAGATAGTAACTTAGTTGCCAAGCCTAGATGTCTTCTTCAACTTAGATGTTGGAAGCAAAAAACATTTTTTTTTCCCATCCATGACCAAAGTAGGTCAATGCGACTAGAATACATAAATAATAAAAGCAAGATGAGTACCTAAAAGAGGCAACTCCTTAGAGAAAAGTTACAAAGGGGTTCAAGAGAATCCCAAACTGAGAAGATAGGTCAAGAAGAAGCAAAAGAAAAGAGACAGATTCAAAGACTTCAAAGTTATTTTGGCAAATATACTTGACAAATGACTTCCTTTGAATAGGTAGGTTGTCGTGAACAAACATGTACATGTTGCTAAATATGTATAGGAGAAAAGCCTACATATGTTGAACACAAATTTTGAGTCTAGAAGGCTAGGATATAGAAATGAACAACCATGGGTTGAGGAAGTTATTTGGGAAGCAATCAAGTTCTAGACTCTAATGTGTTTTAGATCTTATTGTAATATTTCATGTCATTGATGGTTCAAAATTCATAATAAGTTGTTTAATTGTTAAACTAAGACCCACTTGACATTGTTTTGTTTTTATTAATGTGTTGCCATTTGCATTTGCAATATGTGATGAAATACTGTGTGCAACCCATGTCACCACAAGTTGAACTATGAGACAAATGGGAACTTCTAGTAACATGAGAGCTACATGTCCGTACACAATAAATTGTAGTACAATAATAAAACCACATAACTTGCAAACATTTTGCAAGTTCAACAAAACTATATATAGTTCACAAACATTTTGCACTGAAAATTTATTGATTATGATCGTGTTCACCTTCATTTTTCACAAACCAAACAATGTCTTGCAAGTTATGGACAACCATGTTCACAATTTTTTAATCGACCTACCAAAATGTAAATCAACACAAATTATATGTTTGCAAAAATAATTTTATATACAACGATAACCTTGATGTAGAATTAGAAGCAACATTTACCTAAATATTTGCCGTGGTTCAGCTTGCAGAGAACAAATATGGGGAGGATAATTGAAAGTTTCTATCATGTTTAAAATTGGAATCCCAACATATAGTTTCGTGCATTTTGAGCATGACATAACCGACTGCATACCTAGATTGGATGATGAGATGAGTCACATACTAAATTTATGGGTAAGTTGTGTGAGGGGAAGTGCTTAGTTGTGTAAATCTAAGGATTTGTCACAATCGAGATGACAATCCTTTTCTTCCAAAAGAGATAAGTAGTTGCAATGCTTGACACTACCAAACTAATAGGAAAGCAAAGAGCACACACACATCTTGTGGCCCAAAATACAACAAGGCGATATTTGAAACCTAAAATTCGATTCGAGACACAAGTACAACAAATAGTATGGCAAAACACAACTCTTTGATAACGACATGGAAAGTAAAATACACACATCACTTGCAACTGGGATAACACTACAATATGAAAACTGCAGAACTTGCAATCAACAAGAGCGTCTACCCACCCAGATGCGGGTGATTATCTAGGTAATTAATTCGACAAGACGGTCGGGCGGCGGATGGGCTGGCCACATGGCCGCTTGCGTCCTCCCCCAAGCCCACCTGAGGCGCATTCAAGGCACCTTACAGGTGCCATTAAATGAGTCCCAAGGCCAAGACTGCTCCACCTCTTTCATAGCTATGGCGTCTGCAGAGCATTATGTTATCCCTCCCCCCTTGCTCCACTGTGTTTGCCCTCCGCAGGCCGTAGAGCCATGCTCTCGTACTGTAACTGGCTACCATTGCTAGCTGATAAGTTGTATTGATCTGGGTAACGGATTTCATTATTCTCAAACTAGGCTCTGCAACTTAGCTCTGGCTCAGACCTCCTCTGTCCATCCTCTATGCAATTATTCCACCAACTCCCTTGCTGCTAACCTTACCTTCAATCCTGCCACGGTTCGTCATCGAATGCAAAGCAGGCGAGGAGGCACTCGCGGCGGAAGCATTCACCCTCCTGCAACTCCCAACCCTGACTCTGTCTCCCCTGCTTCTTCAGCTGACAATCCCAATCCATTTAGCTCTTTCCATGGCCGATATCCAGACACCCGAAGTGGAAAGGGGAAGAACTCAGCTCCAAGGTTCTGAACGGAGGGACGCTACAGTTCACACAACAAACTTCCCCCTTCCTCTGCATCCAACACCCCACACCACTCAATTCCGTTTTCGTAGCACTCTGAACCGGCCCGTAATCACCGCTACTCTTACTATTACATTCTTTGAAGAAATGGACCCGTTGGCACCTCTGCCTGCACACAACGAAGAGCTGAACAGGGCAACTCCAAGCAACAGAGGTGTTTGCAGCCCAGGCGAACAACAACCCGACGATGATAGAGCCACCCTGCATGGCAAAGCGCTGGCTGGCAATCAACAAGCTGTGGGGAGCAATCTTGGTGACACTCAGGCTTCTGGCAGTCGACGAGGCGACACGTCTGGCCTGCATGCAGGCACGGGTAGCATCGCAGCCGTCCGCCGAACTCAAGGCGGGGCCATGTCAGCTGGAGTGGATGATTGGTACAAATATGCATGTCGGGTTGAAGAAGAATCGACCCTGGACAATCTCTAGCCTCGACACTTGGCAGCCAGGTGTCGTTTTTTCTTGCCAAGTGGATGCTTCTCATGCTGACTGGGCGTTTACGGTTAAGTCCGTGTTTTATGATTTGGTCTATGCAATGTCTGAGATGTCTTTTTTGTTTTTTGGTCAAAATTGTTAACCCATATGTGGGTCCTCTTGACTTCATGGACTGGTTTCCCCTCTATTGGGGCAGTCACAGCTAGACATAATTATTTTGTGATGGTGTTGCTCAGTACTTTGGAGGCCAGGCCTCTCTATAATTACCCTTTTTTGTATTATATTAATAGATCAATCTTACTTAGAAAAAAAAAACAGGAGCGTCTACCCATAAGAAGTAGACATGTGTAATGCAAAAAAGGTATTCCAACATGCCTACAAACCCAAGACAATACACTCATCAAAGAAAAGACACACATACATATACTCATGAATATCTGGCACATTTTTCATCACCACATTGAACACTGTCACGATTTTAATCGTCTCATAAACAGGAATAACAAAATCCCAACTTATCGTCTCTGATCACTTCAAAAGCGATAATCGCAACAGAGTGCTTTTGAAGACGAATTTGGTTGTTTCTTGATCTTTTCTAAGAGTTCGAAGTATCCAACTAAATAATAGTAGACACAGACAAATCAAACTGCCTTATCCTTTGCAACTGAATAATACTGGACGTAGACAAATCAAGCTCACCATCGTGGAGGGGCTTATTGTGCTCAAAATGGGGGCATTATTGGCACCTGCAAATCTCTCAAGTTTTGGAGATCAATGCTTGGTAGTGGAACCCCCTGTTTCTTACACTGCATGAACCGTTCTTGGTGGTGATGGTGGCTTCTAAAATCGACAGTGCCATGCGAATTGTTTTCATCGGTCTCGATAGTGTTCTCGGGGGTTTCAGCAGTGATGGGGTTTTAGATCAACGACTTAACACAATCTACTCGTCTAACAATTGATCTGACGACGCATAGTGACAACACGAGGGAAGTTCGTCCTAGAGGGGAAAGCCTTACGGCATAATAAATCAACGTAGATCCATTTAAACTCCGAATCTACCAATTGTCGAGAGAGATCAAATCTCTTTTCATTGTAAAAAAGTTTGCACCTCTAGAAATTTGATCCTCTCACCACTTGGTAGATCCAGAATTAAATAGATTTAAGATTTATGAGAGATTTTTTGGCGTATATCACAAGATCTATCATTTGTCGACGCATTTCGAACCAACTAGTGTGGTTCATCGTCAGGACAAGTTGATTTAAGATTGATTAATTTTTCTTATTAAACAAGAATACATTTGAAATTACCTTACAATAACATTATTATTCTGAGTATCAAGAATATTTTGCCAACTATTCTTTTTTGTTAATTAAAAATATTTAGTAACACGGAAAGCCTTAAAATAGATTATAAATTTCAATGACAACACGCCAAATTCTCCTAAGTGCGTCAACTGCAATATAGGTGGAAGATGTTGGTACGAAAAACCCTTCGTTATAAAGTTTAAAATGGTGAATAAGGATGTAAGTGTGCAATGTAACCAGTCATTCGCATATAAGTTTTCAGCGTTTCGGTTGAGTGGAGCCCAAATTTATCCGTAGGTATTGATTTATGTATCATCTGACTTTCAAAGAGTGCGCGTAAAACGCACAAATGCAAGAAGTCTCAACAAAACTTCGTAAATTAAGTTATGTCATGGATAGGTGAGTAAGACAGAGATTGACTCTGGGCCGACATCAAGGGGTGGAGACCAATTAAAAACACAGGGACGGACTGGAGGGGCCCGGATGGCAAACGATATTTGTTAACACCGTTAACATCACTACTACTTTCACTCTACTCTGTCTCTCTCTGTTTGTTACAGCAAAAGCCAGGAAGGAAGGCGTTGTGGGGCAGGCCTTTTGCTTTTGTATGTAGCCGTTGGACAAGTGGATACCGGCTTTTGCTTTTGCTTCCTCGGCCCTCTATTTAAACCCTTCTACAGCCTACATTCTACATTTCTGAATCCCGTAACAGACGAGATGATGTTCGGAATTCATATCGCACTCATGCTCTTTTTGGATTTGAATGTATTCAATTTCATTTTTCAAAACAGTTTTCCTTTCCTTTTTCTTCTTTGGACCTCATATTTTGTTTTTCCTGTTACGATGTGTTTCTATTTAATTCATGTGCGTTTCTGCTCTTCAATTTTAAATTCTCTCTTTATCTTTGTTTCTACCGATGTTGTTTTCTAAATGTTTCTCCGGGATGGGATGGGATGGGGTTTCTGGATTGTTTTTGCATTTGTTCCATTTTTTTGAGTTTTTCCAATATTTGAAACCCCACAGGCACACATTTAGTTTTTCCAATATTTGGAACCCCAGAAGCACATATTTGCAGCTGCTGGTATGGTATGCTATCAAAGCTCTGAGAACCAAGTTAACGATCCTGGATTCATCGCTCAGTCAGCCTCCAGGTAAATAAGTTTCACTCCGCTTCATTTCATAGTAAGTTACATAGAAGGTTTTCTGGATTGTTTTTGCATTTGTTCCATTTTTTTTTGAGTTTTTCCAATATTTGAAACCCCACAGGCACACATTGAGTTTTTCCAATATTTGGAACCCCAGAAGCACATATTTGCAGCTGCTGGTATGGTATGCTATCAAAGCTCTGAGAACCAAGCTAACGATCCTGGATTCATCGCTCAGTCAGCCTCCAGGTAAATACGTTTCACTCCTCTTCATTTCATAGTAAGTTACATAGAAGGGTTGGGGAGGACTGAAGGTACATGGTGCATAAATCTTTGTTTTCTTTCAGTGATTTCGTTTTCCGAGGCAGTGACATCGCCTTGTTCGATGATGTTGAAAACTATACTGCAAGGGTTGATGTTTTAGCGGTTTTCACTACGAGTCTTCTGAGGGCACTGAAAAAGGTAGGTAGTCTGTCTCTTCTTTCTCCTGGGTTTGAACAGGAGTTGACAGAACATGTGTATAAGTTTCTTTCAATGCTACACTTGTTTTGTTTCACACACTAATAAATACTATCAATTAGATTTAGGTCTAACATAGCGGTTTTCAACAACTCATGTGGCACAGGACGATGCATGTTCGAATTAAATATTTTTACCCTTATTTATGCGTAGGCAATCAATGTATAAATACACCTCTTCAATATTTAAACATAGACAATAAATGTTTAAAGAATTAATTAGACAGTTGTTTTTCTGAACAGGGTTAATTAGATACTCCTGCGCATTTTTTGCTACTGGTGTTCATACTCTCTTTAGGGACTATACTCATCTTGATCAGTTAGATATCTTATCTTAACAGGGTTAATGAGACACCTCTTTGATATTTAAACATAGACAATAAATGTTTAAAGAATTATTTAGATAGTTGTTTTTTTTAACAGGGTTAATTAGATACTCCGAATTTTTTGCAACTGGAATTCAGACTCTCTTTAGTGACCATATTCATCTTTTGCATTTTTCACTCCAGTGTTAATTATACCATAGTATCTTATCAGCTAGCAAGGCACATGTTAGTTAAAGAATGACAATTTGGGTTTAAGGCACAACTATAAATTTTTAAGTAGACAAATTCAACTCAATCTTTGTATAGTTTTATTAGATTTCTAGAAAGGGAGATTGATTAGTTAGGTCTCGGACTGGAAATACTTTGACTGAACTATCTTATAGTATTACTTTACCTCTGTTTATTGGAGTTGTCTAATGAGGCGGAGGAATTGCCCGGACGGTCAACAGTGGCCGGAATTTGGGCAAAAAAAATTCAAAAAATCTTGTAAATACAGTGTTTGAATCATGTTTTTGATGGTGGAAATGGATTCAGCATTATCAAAAACGTCTAGAACAATTAAAATTTTGAAGTTTAACAACTATAACTTGGATTTACAAAAATCCTAGCCGGTTTTTTTCTAAATATAACCAGAATTTCTATAACTTTCTGGGCAACTCCTCTGCCTCGTTAGACCATATGCTTTTTATTTCATTTCACGTGAAGCAGTGAGTACTAGTCACTTAGGTGACTATATTCATTTGTTTCTATTTTTAAATAGTGTGAGTTATACCATAGTATCTCATCATCTAATTAGGCACATCTTACTTAAGTGATGGCACTTTAGGGTTTTAAGACAACCTGACCTATACATCTTTAAGTGGACAAAAGTTAACATTTTCGTAGTTCATCAGATTTTTATAAGGGAAGAATGATTGGTTTGGCCCTGGACTTGAAATACTTTGACTAGACTATTTAAAAATATTTCTTTACATCTTTTTATTTCATTTCATGTGAAGTGTCACAAGAACTTTTCTTTTCTTAGCCAAACCTGGAGGCAAAATTTTGATTTACTTCAAACCTAAATGTAATAACTCAAACACAAGGGTAATTGTCCAGAGAAAAGGTTTACACACTAGAAAAATTTCTAGTGCTCTTCTTTGATGCTGACAAAGTAACCTCAGGCTTAAAATTTTTAATACATTGCATTGCTAGTAGTATTATACTATTAAAAGTTTTAATGCATTGCATTGTCAGTAGTATTGTACTATTGTTTATGACACTTTTGGAATTCTTTAAATTAGATCAGTTTTTGAATTTGTATGTGTTGAGAAATCAATGCAAGTAGATTAGGGTTTGATTCCTCTTTCTTGATAATTACTTGTGAGTTATGTTGGCTTCTTTTACTTCTTTATTATCTTATCTTTCATCAAGAAATTACCATATTATGTGTGTATGAAGATCACAAAAACACAAGACACAAGATGTAGGCACTATGCCAGGCAAAACCTCTCTCGAGGGGAAAACCCAGTCAAAAATTCTCTTCCTTCAATAGTTTCCTTTGAGACTCTTCAACCTAGACATAGACCAAACCTTCCCTCCACACAAAGTTAGCCCTTCTAGATCTTCGACCCTTTTGCAGCAACACTTCCACCCCAACAACTTCGACTATGCAACAACTTACGACATTAGGCAGCAACTGGCAACAACAACACTTGAAAGACTTTGATATCCCAAACTAGGGCACGGAAGAGAGAGAGAGTACCACCAAAACTTCAATTTTCCTTTTCTCTTTGAACTTGATCCAACTCACACTTCTTTTGACTTCCTTGATCTGCCTCGCACTTTTTCTAGCTTCACTAGAGAGATATTGAACTTGCTTGAGATGAGATCTCCTTTGTTTTATAGGCTCCAGGTGAGGTCAAATAGGTTTCCTTTAGGCCGACTTGATCTCCATTAGGCCGACTTGGTGTGGAGGTTACATAAATCATATTTTACTCAATAATAAATCTTTTTACACAATTCCAAAGCCCAAGAAGGGTCTCTTTAATTGTACAATGACTTTATTAACTCAGAATAAGTCCTAGAAGTCCTCAATGGGGACTTTGACCTAAAGCATGATGACCCAAGCATGAAACCCATGCTTTAATAAGTCATAATAATAATAATAATTATTATTAATTAATTAATTTATTTATTTTATTCTTTTGACAAGTACATTACATGATGACTCAAATACATTAATGAAGTCTGAACCTAGTTACATTCTTCAACACTCCCTTTTAACTAGGGATGTATTCATAACTTGCCAACCACCAACCTAGGGACCTAGGTGCGTATTTGGGGTCGCAACTCTATGACCAACGCCACCCTCCCTACTTTGGGACCTAGACATCAACACAAAGTGTCGGCCAGAGGTCTTCCCGGACAATGCTTCACTTGCAAAGCCTCAACAAATCTCTCCTGATCAAATTGATTGGTAACCAACATACTATCAAAACTGCGAGAGATTTACCTGTACGAACACAACCCCAATCAGTTATACACTTTCAAATGTACATAATCAAATACAAACCTCTGAGATCTTCTGGACAACTTGATGTTGCTTCTCAACTTTCCGTAGTAGGACTTAGAGTTTTCCCAATGAATTATGACAGAAGTTTCCTCAACCGTGCAATTTCTTTTCCTACTTCTCATGCAACAACATATTTCATAAATCGATTCAACTTTTCTTATCTTAACAGCCTTTAAAAATATATCCTCCAATTTTCTTCTCTCACTCATGGCCTTCACTAAAACTTACGGCTGTTAGTCCTAGTCTAGTGCATGACACATGAAGTAGAGAACCATATCTGTCACTCCCTCTTAATCAGAGAGGATCTAATCATTCCCGTGCAAGGAATATTCTCAACCATCCTCTTATTATAACGAGATTTCTTTCATCCATGCTCCTTCTCAATCTAGGGAGATTTCTTTCATTCAAGCTTCCTCTTAACCTAGTGAGATTTCATCTAGGTTTCCTCTTAACTTAGTGAGTTCTACTTCTTTACGACATTGAAGAATCTTTCGTGGCTTCCATCCTTCTCATCAGAGTTATCATTACCATCACCATTCACATCATGCTTATCAGATAAACTTTTCTTTACGAACATCTTCATTATCTTGAGATCACGTACCTACACAACTTAGATAGCAAGTACAACCAAATTTGTAGAAGCATGAAGTTAACCATATCAAAATCATGGAAGCATTCAACTTTATATATATCAGATGCCCAAACTCACAAACAAGAGATACATACTCTTCAACATCTTGCTAGGGACTTTATCATAAACCATAGACTACTTTATCATAACAACTTTAATTACATCTAGGGTTTCAATATTACTTCCAAAGGTATGACATACCCTACTACAACATATAGCAAACCCTAGAAACAATTCAAACAAATATAGATCTACAAAGTATCTAACAACTTTCAGAATTCATATGTTAGACTTCCCACTAGGATTTCATACAAACCCTAGATTTCATACATGAGATTTAGCAATCAAAACCAATCACCACTCGGTTAACAACATGACTAGCTTCCACTAGGGTTTGTTGCAAACCCTAGATTTTCTTAATCAAACATCAGTCATAACTAGAACTCAGATTTCAACAATCTTACAGAAATCTCAAATTATCACATAGTCATTATATATCAGAGATTTGGACTTCTACTAAGGTTTAGTTACAAAACCCTAGAATTTACAAATACTATCATCCTAGAGAATCAAACTTCGACTAGGGCTTAGCTCCAAACCCTAGGACTCATGACCATCAACAATTAGGTCAACTCATACATGTAGGATTCGATCATCATGCACAAGCATGTCATAACATGTGTTAGTCAAACTCGACTACAGAAATATCAATAAGAGTCAGACACATAACATACTTGGTTAGACTAGGGTTTGATCGAACAAACACACGCATGCCAGGGATTTCATTTCTAGGACATAATAAGGGTCTTGCTTATATACACTCTACCAAACCCTAATGATCTAAGTTTCGATACAAGACATAACAGAGCCTATATTATCAATACTGCAAAGGTTTGGAATTTCAGACATCACCATTCAACCCTAACAAGTTAGGGTTTCCATAACCATACCAAAACCCCAAACAAAACATCATCAAAGCATCAGTCAGTTACGTTAGACTTCAACAAATCATCAAACATTTTATTTCAACAATAACCCTAAGTAGGTTAGGGTTTCACACATGATCAACGACATACCCTTAAGTTAGGGTTTTCACAGTGAACTTTTCTAGGGTTCCACAAGAGTAATCAAAGATATGAGGAGGGTAGATATATCTATTGATGAATCACCCAATCAAGAATCTTTAAGATTCAGGGAAGTTAGACAAAAAGATGTTAATAATAGATTATCAAGAATGAATACGGAGAGAGCAAAACTTGTAATTCAAAACATACCTCTCGTTTCTTAACAAGTCTTTTCTAGACAAAAATATGACTAGATGTGATTAGTATTTAATATAAACAAACTTAGATAAGTAAGGGAAACCGAATATAAAAGACAATACAAGCAGTAAGATACTTATCTTTGGAAGTTGGTAAGGCTCCTTTCAAGCTTGAGGGATGCAGGGGATAGAGTCCCTAAGAGTTCCTAGCAAATATGTCTTTGACTTCGGGTCCTTCCATCATGTTCTTCTTTGGTGAAACTTCTTTGGCAAAGTTTGATTGATCCCTATCCCTTCTTTCTTGATTTCTTTGTACACTTCTTCACTTTTCCTTTTACTAGATCCAAAACTTTTCGAGGATGAGATCTATCCTCTTCTTCCAAGCATTGTAATTGAATGATTCTTCCAATTTGTTCACTTTATTGTCCTTGAAGATAGTAAGCTTCTTTACTTATAAGGTCTCCTTATGTGATTCTTTAATCAACTTCTTGAGGTTCCTTAGATTAATTTCAATAGATCCTTAAATTGTCTTTTCCTCCTCCTTCACCTTAGCTCCATTCTCTGGCTTCAATGATGTTGATCCCAGACCTCTATTAGCATAATTTTTGTTGTCTCCCAATTCCAGTGTATAAGAAGATGATTCCTTTGATAGAGTGTGAAGTTGTTTACTCTTCCCTAGATGCTTCACTGTCAATAATCCATGCATTATCATCATTAAGTGAACCTGTAAGTGTAGCCAAGAACCCTTGACTTTTGACCTTGTTGAATAAGTAGTGGAAGGTCCTTTTGATGCTTGTAGTATTGAATCCCATTCTTATCATGGAGGGAGTAATCATTTTCCTTCAAGCCAACAAAGTGAGCTTCAATCTTTTCGACCTTAGCTTTCATACCATGTTCAGAAATCAATGCAAGTAGATTAGGGTTTGATTCCCCTTTCTTGATAATTACTTGTTAGTTATGTTGGTTTCTTTTACTTTTTTATTATCTTATATTTCATCAAACAATTACCATATTATGTGTGTATGAAGATCACAAAAACAAAAGACACAAGATGTAGGCACTATGCTAGGGAAAAATCCCTCTCGAGGGGAAAACCCAGTCAAAAATTCTCTTCCTTCAATAGTTTTCTTTGAGACTCTTTGTTAAAATTGGCAACTAGGGCCAAATTTCATGTTGGTCATCTTATTTATGGTAGCTAATATTTTTCTTGGATCCCTCCCATCGAGAGGTAGGATTGATCCAAAGATCATCTGATTCCGATTAGTATTCACTGAGTTATGAATATATTTGTGTTATAAGACAATTTGTCAAGGTCGGCTAACAACCAAATAAACCCCTCATGTGCTCAAAGTTTTAGTATAAAAGGAGATGACTTGAGAGTCATTTTACACACAACTTCTCTCTCGATTTCTCTCCACTTGTCTTGGGTTTTAGTGTGAGAGAAATCTGGGAGGAAGTAGCCCTAACACAATCCTAAGGAGGATGATCTAGCTCTCAATGCAGCTATGGAGGAGAGATCTAAATGTTGTCCTATGGAGAAGCCCTAACACTGCCCTATGGAGAAGAGCTAACACTGCCCTATGGAGAAGCCCTAACGTTGCCCTATGGAGAAGAGCTAACGCTGCCCTATGGAGAAGCCCTAACGCTGCCCTTTTGAGAAGCCCTAACTATGCCCTTTTGAGAAGCCCTAACATAACCGAAGAAGAGGTATATGTAGTCAAGAAGGGAAACAATGTAAGCCCTCAACAAAAATTAGAAAATGGTCTCTACCCTAGATGGATGCCCTAGAACCTTAATGTAGTCTATGGAAGAATGAAAGCTCTAACTGCAGCAAGAGAGGAAGGATCTTAGACAGTGTGGAGGTGGCCCGAGTTCCTCAATGGAGGCCAAGTTAATTACTGGAGCAGTAGCTTGTTTTTGGGTCACTTTGGTGGAGGCCTAGAGGCTATCTTGGATGCTGTAGACTGCTCTTGAGGGTCGAAGGCATGAGGGACTGTTTCGTGGGGATAGAACCCTTGGAAAGGGCTACCGCTGCAAGGAGGGCGTAAGGGCTAGTTGTGACTGTTGGGGTATAACAAGCCAATGTGTGGTTTAGGAATGCTGGAGAAGGGTGATCATTTCCTTGGGACAGATGTTGTGAAGGTTATCCCGACAACTGTTAGAATACCCTTACAAATCCAACAATGTGGCAATCAAAGAATCCTCTAACAGTGAACTGATGTAAGTGCAACAACATGATATAATAAGGTGTGACAACATTGTAAAAAGGGTGCAACACAGTGATGATGAACGCTGCAATAAGGTGCAGTATGAGGGACAACAAGCATGTAAGGGACAATAAACATGCAAGGGACAACAAGCATGTAAGGGAAAACAAGCATGCAAGGGACAACAAGCAAGTAAGGTACAACAAGCATGCAAGGTACAACAAGCAAACAATGAGACAACAAGCATGGACAACATGGTTCAACCATGGCACATGGGACAACAGTGCAACATTAGGTGCAGTAGTCATGAGGTCCAACATTGTGATGATCAGTGCAACATGGTGCAGCACGGTGAGGTGCAGCATGATGATGAGATGCAACGCGATGATAGGTGAAGGAGTCACCTTGGAGAATCAGTTGAAGCAGCATGTCTTCAACTGATCTCATGTATCATCTTCTTAGAGATGATCTATGCTCTTATCTAAGATAAGTCAAAGTGTTGACTTCTATTGTAAATGTACTATCTCTCTCTCTCTCTGCTGAACTATTGAAGAACATATAAGAAGAATTGATCAAGGGTTCCCCACATTGGGGTTTGTACTTGGCTAGCGCCACATCTTCTGCGATTTACGTTTATGTGCTATCTGTAGTTTACTTTAATGCTGATGTGATAACTAATTTGGAAAAGATATTGAGCTAACTGTGAAAATTGAAATAAATTGCTCTAAGCATAGAACATACCTAAAATTAACATGGTATCATAGTTGAGGTGAAGACAATGCCCAAGCAAGAGTGAAAGAGCAATCACCGAAGACAGTTGGGAAAGGACAAAAGGATCAATGGGTTCCTCATCCCTCTTCAAATTTGCCAAGGGTGAATTCAAAGCAGAGAACATTATTAGAATGGCGCAGCGGAAGCTTCCGATGGCCTACCTAGTACCTACAGATTACTTCAATGGGAAGTCTGGATCTCAGGGTGAAAGGAAAGGCAGATGCCTTGTTTGCAATAAGTTTGGCCATTATGCGAAGGAGTGTCTGAGGTACGAACACATCACTTGATGACGATAACAATAATTCCAGGGACATCTTCAATGATCGGAGGAATGCCAGGTAATGCAGGTCATCAAGGAAATGACCGACTCTTCAGATAAAGCAAGGAACTCCAGGTATGAAGAATCAAATGTTGTTTCTAATAAGATAAAGAAGTGTTATCTTGTATTGGCCCTCTCCTTCAGATTCTCTGGGAATCTGGCTTATTGATTGTAGTGCTTCAAGGCACTCCATCAGATAGAAGGGTGCTCTCTCGAATTTGGTAAGAGATGGAAACAGTCGTGGGATTATACTTGGAGCTGATGCCACTTATCCCGGAAAGGGTGTAGGAAATGTTTATCCGTCAATTGAATGAGGGTAACTCGATTCATTTATAGAATCTCTTTTATGTACTTGATTGCAAGAACCTGGTTTCAAAGGTTTCAGGGTGGCATTCATCGATGGAAAGGTACGTGTTTGAAAATTTTCAAAGATGCTTTTACTCATGGGTTCTGGGTTGGCAATTTGTATCAAGTTGCAGGATGGTCCATTGGGGACCATGTCAATTGACACATCTCATCTATAGCATCGGAGGTCTATTATGGGGCCATACCCGATGTGAGTCAGATGGTGACAGGGATGCCTGAATTCAAGAAGAGCATGAAGGTACATGTTTGAGATGAACCGAAGGAAAATCTTACAAGGGGACCATTCCCCCATGTAGCAGGTCCACAGGTTTGGAACAACCTGAGGGGTTTGAGATTCATGATCGGGAATCTCATGTGTGCAAGTGGAAGAAAGCCTTCTATGGCTTGAAGCAAAACACCCTGGGCTTAGTATGAGAGGATTGATAGCTGTGTGCTGAAGCTGAGATTCACTAGGAGTGAAGCTGAGATTCACTAGGAGTGAAGCTGATCCAAACCATTGCTCAAAGGTTGTGGATGATAGACCTCTCATACCAACACCTTCTGAGGACGACCTATTTTTGACATGTGCAGACCCTCTCATTTGCAGAAGTAAGAGGGAGTTGGATTTCGAGTGTGGAATGGTAAACTGCAAGCCCATGACTACCTCGAGGATCTTAACTTTCATAAGTTATATGGTAGTTCTTGGTGAACTTCCGTCCAAAGATATGTTTTGCAGTTATTAGCATGATGAGCTCATATATGGTGGAGCCTCACTGGATTGTTGCTAAGAATCTTCCGAGATACCTTTGGGGCACAATCTCTCGTGGATTGGGATACACTGCCCGAAGTATGAAGCTGCATGATTATTCGAATGCTGACTAGGTAGGTAGTGTGGAGGATCTCAAGAGCACTTCTAAGTGCTGATTCTCTTTGGGTTTTGCTCGATATCCTATATGAGCAGGAGGCAGAAGACGGTTGTTTTGAGCACCGCTAGGACTGAATACATAGCTACAAGTATGATCTCGTGTGAAGCTGCCTAGTTGCAGGAGCTCTTCAGTGAGCTGTTTGTACACATGATGGATACCACGGTGATCTTCTGTGTCAACCAGGGGGGGGATTCGATTGTTGATGAATCCTGTATTCTATGATTGCTCCAGCAGATAGACATCAGATACTACCTTATCAGGGATATGGTACGTCAATGAGCGAGGAGGCTCCATCACATTGAGACTGATGTACAGGTCTCAGACATTCTGTCAAAGCCCCAGGGGAAGGTGAAATTTGTGGCTTTCCCGAATGACTTGGAGTCGTTGATGTTGCATACATTGAGCTCTGGGAGCTCCGGGGGGCTTGGGGTACTACTAGAGCAACACGCGACGATAGGGTGACTCACTCTCCCCTAATGGTGCGCTATGTACAGGGTGAATGGCTCAGCCTTCCCCTGTGATACCCCGAGGCGACTTAGGGACAAGATGATTGGTTCTCTTGTCGAGGCATCCTACCCACGCAGTCTGGGACTCATGGGAAGTACCTCTCATCTGATCAATGAGCAGGGAATTGGGGTTAGGGACCATAGCAGTACTATCGATGGACGCAACGTTGTATCTACCGTACTCCCTATGCTAGGATGACCTCCATTGATCTGAGATCAGTATGAGTGGTTTGGGACACTCTCTTGTGATATTGATCTGGGATCAATAAAACTGACTTTGGATCAGTAGAGAATGGTATGAGACATTCTTGATCAATTCTTTTTCTTCATGGTTCAGACATATGGATCAGCGGATGGAGTTCTCCCTAGTTGAAACACTCACTTGTTAGGAGGAAAGTGTTTACCCTGAATCTTGTCAACTCCCTCTGCTACTCTGCCAAACCTATTGTCTGCAGATTAGTATTGGCTATGTGCGTAGAATTATTCACTGTCTTTGGCAACAATATTGTCAACCATGTAATATTCCTACTAGGAAATTAATAGTGAATAACATGATTATTAACTAGGAATTACAATATAAAATTTAAAACCAAGCACCCACATCAGAACACCAAAGAAAATAAGCAGAACAACTGAGCCATTTTATTAATTATGGGAATCTGAGTACATAGAAATGAGTAGAAATGATGGAACCTGGGCTTGCTAAGAAAGCTATGCAAAACCTAGGTGGAATCTCGTTGAACCAAATGTTGGAATGGCTCCAAAATGGAAATGCACACTGCCTAGAAATTCTACTGTTGGTTGCCCATTGAAACTAAAGATTTTTCCTTGTACATTGCTTAGAAAATTTTGAAACTTTAGCTGCAGGCTCTCCTTCGAATACCCATAAAAACCCAAGAAGGGTTTGGGCTAGTTTCGGGTGACAAGAAAACCCTCCAAGAGGTGTAAGTGACTTTCTGGCTAGTTGTAAGAACTGTAGCTAAAGCCCCAAATCCAACACTGAATGGATCCTCCATAAACCCATCCTTTTCAGCCCTTGGCTCCTTGAACCCTCCTCTTCTCCTACCTTGTCAAGTAGCCTCTACAGACTTCCAAAAGAAGATAAATTCGACCCACAAAATTGTTGCACTCTAGCCTTGCAAAATCACCACCAAAACTCTGACACCAAATAGAAAAATTCACCTGCAATTAGCCGAATCCTCCATCCCACTATAGCTGAACCCAAAATGTGATACATGAACTACCTCTGCGCCCAGGAAGTGCGTAGAACTTGATGTCTTGCTGCAATGTAGCCCTGTAGGTGCCCAGAGGTAAACCCCCCTTTGTCCCAACAAGGTTGACAGTCGAAGTTCTTCGAAGAATGGGGTGGAATTTCACATGAAATTCCTGTGCTGAACAACACTCTAACTCTTGTGGTAAACAGTTCCAAGAGAGGTAGAATTGTGTAAGTGAGATAGTCAAAGGATAGTGAGAAATTCTTCTTTGCTTTCTTTATTAGTCCAACCCTCTTAGCCTCCCTTGGTTGTCCCCACAATCCACTAATCTGATCCTTCTCCCTTGGCGGTTCGAATGTCTCCCTTGGTGGTTCAAATGGTCTCCCTTGGTGGCCCTCACACCCCACTAAAGATTTGATTTTTCTCTCTCCTAGTGCGCAGTGCCTCCTTTTGCCTCCAAAAATCATGTGGGGCCTACTCCAACCACTTTTCCTAAGTCACTAGGAGTTGCCAAAATCCCCCTCTAATGCTAAAATTGTAAAATTGTGCTACACTTGAGCAAATTATGATATTGGGGATACACAATCCTCCCCACCAAAATTTGCTTGTCTTTAAGCAACTGGAATGGTGGGTGTTATAATACCTGCTCACCTTCCCATGTAGCATCTTCCTGAGGTAAGTCTTTGCATTTGACCAAGAACTCCTTGATGACCTTGTTCCTAAGCTTCCTCTCTCTCACCTTCAAAATGGCTTCTGGGACCAGTACTAGATGTCCCTACTCATCTAGTACTGCTTTGTTGAAGCTGTCACCTGTTGTCCCAATGCCTTCTTCAGGCAAGACACATGGAACACATTATGCACTTTGCTTCTTGCTTGGAGCTCCAACTCATATGCCACCTCCCCTACATGCCTAGTCGCTCTGCCTGTATGGTCCATAGAAACGAGGTTTTTGAGTTTTTCAGCCCCCTTCTGCTTGAGAGTTGATTGCCTGTATCGTTGTAGGCACAAATAGACGATGTCCCCGATCTCAAATTGACTCTCAACTCAGTGGCAATCTGCATAAATATTCTGCTGATTTTGTGTAGTCTGCAAAGTGTCCTTGAGAGCGTTAAGTATCTCTTGGCTCTCTTGGATCCAATCTTTGGACCTTGGGGCCTTGCTATATCCAAACACCATGTCAGCAAAAGGTAAAGTTTCATAACCATAAAGAGCTCGAAAAGGGGACATACCAATGGACATGTGATAGGTGGTGTTGTAGCAGTACTCCCCATGATGTAGCCACTTCATCCATGCTCGTTGCTGCCTTGTCACATAATTCCTCAAGTAGCCCTCCAACCATTTGTTCACCACCTATCTTTACCTGTTTGTGTGAGGGTGGTAGCTAGTGCTGAGAGTGAGTTTTGTCCCCACCAGTCTCAAGAGCTCTTGCCAAAATCCCACCATGAATTTGTTGTCCCAATCTCTAATGGTCTTGTGGAGACCATGGGGTTTGAACACCTCCCTGAAGAACAACTCGGCTACTTGTGAAGTTGAATACCGAGGGGGAATAACAAAGAAATGGGAAAACTTCGTCAACCTGTCCACCACCACATAGATGCAATCTCGTCCTTGAAAAACTGGGAGCCCTGTGATGAAATCCATGGAGATACTCTCCCACTTCCGCGTCGGAATAGGTAGAGGATGAAGTAATCCTATCGGGTGTGTGTGCTCTACCCTATTACTCTAGCACGTGTTGCATTCTTGCACATATCGTAGCTCGTTCTTCTTGAGGTCCCTCCATGTAAAACACTTTCTGACTGCCCTGTAAGTCTTTAGGAATCTGAGATGCCTTGCTAACAGTGAATCATGTTCTGTTTTTAGGACCTTCTCCCAAAGCTGAGAACTAGGAACCAGATAAATCTGGTTCTTGTAGTAAATGATATCATCCATGACCCTGCACGTGTCATCTCGAAAAGCCGTATCCTGTGCAACATCCATGAGAGAGTGTTGGAGGTCTCTTAGAAAGTGCATCAACCACCACATTATGCTTCCCCCAGACATACTTAATCTCAAAATCGTAGTTTTGGATCTTATTGACCCACTTCTACTGCTTGCCATTAAGTCCCTTATACTCTAAGAAGAATTGTAGACTGTTGTGCTCAGTCTTCACCTTGAACCGATTCCCTACAAGATATTGCTTGAACTTGGCCAATGCATGCATGATGGCCAACATCTCCTTTCACAGATGGAGTACAACCTCTCGTAATCCCAGAGTCTTCGACTCTCATAAGTTATAGGGTGTCCTCCCTACATCAATACTGCCCCTGTATTCCACCCAAAAGTGGGTACCCCTTTGGAGAGATTTTCCTTCTGACACATTTTTCTTTAGCCAACAACGACAGCCCCTGACAGCCACTTGATAGCTTTGATGTGCTACTTTATCTCCGCCACCTGAACCAACCATATGTCTCCTCGCCCTGTTTGAAGGTGTGCCATCCAATCCTAAAGTTATGGTTTTTCGTTATGTAATTGGGTGCATATGCGTTTTTTTCTTGGGCACACTTGGATATGGATTGCTGGTGACTTGGAAGGAGGAAGGGCTTTGACTGTAGTCTTGCTTCCTTGCCTTAACTCGGGGTTAATCCTGAATCCTAGTCCCCTGGGATCTCCTTTATTGGCTAGTAGCTTTATGAAGGGCACTACATGGGAAACCCTGATTTTGGTTGCGTGGTCTCGCTTCCTGATACCATATGTCTCACTCCCCTTCGCTTATTACAATACCTTTTCACATTTTCCCCATTTGGGTCCACATTTGTCCATTTGGTCCACAAGGTGTTAGCATGCCCTTCCCCTTCTCCACACATTGGGTCGGGTCTGGGAATGATGCCACAAGAGGTTGATGCAATAAAAAAGGGGTTAAAGGCATAAATGTCCACAAGTAAGAACCAATAAGACCTCTGGGGGTTAGGATCCCATCTAGGGAAACCAAACCCAAATGGAAACCACCTGTAATCCTGCATAAGATCTAATGCGTCCCCTAGGCTTCCAGTAAACTAGTCATTAAAATAATCAGGTAAAAAGCTTACAAATCATGGATAACAATGTGGGCACTTCATAATGGCATGCCCTTCCGTAGTGGGCTTTGGCATGTGCTAATGCCTCCAAGCTCCAAAGGGGGTTAGCCAAGTACCTTATTAGGTGGTTTCAACCCTTAAAGGGGATAATATGTCCAAGGTACATCCCTCTAATGGGGGTGGCAAGTGACAAATAAGTTGAATGGAATAGGGAGTGAGAGGGGCAATCTTGGGCCACATAGTGGGGCATAGGGGTAGCTAGATAAGGGGAAGCCCACACCTAGGCATGTAATGTATAGGAGGGAGCAATCGTGGTACATGAGGTGCCCTGACCTTAATTTTTCCACCCTTCTTCATATACCTTTTGCCTTTTATGAATTTTCTTTAATTAACTGCTCCGGGCTCAAAGGACAAGAGCATGATATGTAAGATATAGCAATGATTACCCCCTTTTAGGTAGGTAGATTCATTGCCCTCCAGGTGTTGGGACAATCATGGGTTCCTGAATGATAGGAGGCTTATCTAGGGCCCATGGAACCAGGGTGATGGCCAATGATTGGGGTAAAGCTCATATAATGGCTTTTTCCCACATGCTAATTATTTTTGTCTCGACTATCTTTTGCATTTTGTGGTACAATTTCCTGTTAAATGTGGCCATTTATGCTTTTTAGTTTTTCTTTTAATTGCTTCAACCTCCGGGGCATCATTCTAGGCCTGACCCAAGGTGGGGGCAAGGGGATAGGGAGGCTAGCCCTATGTGGACCTTGGTGGGAGAAAAGATGAATTGGGGATATAATGAGTGGAAAGGGAGTAATATGTGCGGATAAAGGAGCGGGACCACGCACCCAAAGTTGGGGTTTCCCAAGTAGTACCACCCTATAATTGAATGGTCAATAAAGGAGATTCCACAGGACTAAGATCCAAGAGTAACAACCAAAAGAGATCAAGAGGGAAGGAGCACAAACCAAGCCAACTCTTTCTGCCAAATTCCCCCATCAATCCATACCCAAAAATATCCATGATAAGTAAACCCAACACTCAATTACCAAATGACAAGACATAACTTTAGGTTCGGGAGGCCCACCTTCAAATATATGATCAATACAGGTGGGTGAGGGACCACATGGTTGGCTCAGGTGACAGAGAAATGGCACAACGAGCTAGTAGGAGGCATCAAGGGGTTGTCGACTGAGGCTCATCATAGAGAAAAATTTCGCTTGGGGATATCATCCACAAAGTGGTGGGGAACATGTGGCTCCAACTGGGACGTGATCTCTCGAAGAAGCGGACGAGGCTGCTCGAACGG
>APFE030012995.1:0-26900 GCA_000404065.3 Pinus taeda
GGAAGTTAGAGCAAGTCAAAGTTCAAGTTTGACTTGTCTACATGGCAAGATTAGATGACACGGCAAAGCCCTTCAGTGAATGAGGAGGCGCCAAGTGGAAATTTTCCATTGGCCCCCGCATATCACAAATCATAATTGCAGGTAGAAAGGCATTACAAAATCGTCCCCAGAATAGCCAGGGTTGCGATGCAATAGGGCAATCGAAAATCACAATCGTAATCGGCAAGGGGAAGGTATTATGAAAATTGGCCCCCGACAGGTTGGGGTCTGATGCGATAACACAATTGCATATCACAAGAAAAACAACGTTGTAGAATTTAATACCCCAATTCTCTGCTGATTGTGATGAGTGATAAGTTCCCGGATGTGATACATTTATGGGCCACAGTTTAAGTTCTCATCGGGTTCGTTGATATTGCATTACACAATCACCACTTTGTTTACAAGAACATCCATTGGGATTTTATGTTGATTGCGATTTGCGATACGACGGATAGGTTATGGTCTGCGACACGCTGAAATATTCACTCGATTAGTGGATTTTGGAGCAGAAATGAGGGTTTCTACTAGTATGGAGCAATTTGTGGAACAAAGAGTGGGAGAACTAGGAGAAGTCATAAATTCTTCAGTTCTTATCCAAATTGGATGAAAAAAGAGGCTAGATAGCCATGTTTAAGTATTTTGAACTCATTGAGACAGGTTACATAAGCATTTGAGCATTGAAAACACATTTTTGTTGTAATTTTGAGCATAATAGAGAGGCCCAAGCATTGGATGTTGGACCAAGGACACGTAGCCTAGGAGGGGTGAACTCCTCATCAAATCTCTATGTTGTGTGTTGTATTTTGATGATTCTTTGCAGTTATTTTGTTGTTTTCCAGCATATGTTTTATTTTAAATTTGTATACATTTATATAAGAACCTCTCATGGGAATCAATAAATTAAGCAAATAGTGTATCCTTAAGCACTTGATAAGAAAATGATAAGCATCTTGGGCTTTATTCTGAATGGGGAATTAGGATAACATTTCTAATCTTCTCCATCTTCAAATCAATAGAAAACTTACTCATTTGTTTTTTTAATGTTTTATGACCTTCCTTGTACCCTTTTAGGACATTCAATAAAACTACTAATCTTTTGACTAATTATTTTTCTTTTAGCAAGTTCAAAAATTAATCAATGACTACATCCTTTATTCCCACTGTTTTCCTTTTCTATCAACCACCCATGTATGTAGGTTTTTCCCCTTCATAAGGCTTCCCACATAATATTTTTCTCTTGATTAGGATTTGAGTAGGTATTTTTTTCTTTACTATATGAATTAAGGACCATTTTATATATGGTTGTCTTGTCCATCCCTAGACCTTGTAACAACATTGTGGTTTTTTTGTTGACAACTTCATTCTTGGGAATGATCTATAATAGATTTACACTCCATTTATTTTTTAACTCGTTGAGCATGATTGGAAAATATTGAAGAGAATGATCACCAACACCACATAAATTAAAATTATTTTAAGTCAATTATATCCTTGACTAGACAATCTAGGTACATATAGTCTTCATTTAAACAAATGTAGAAATATGCTCTGCCTTGATCTAAACCTCTTCATATACCATAACAATCTTGGTATCCACCTCTGAAACCTCCTCTACCTTGATATCCATTTCCCCTATCTTGAAATTTAATTTCATTATTTCCTTGATCCATATTTTGGTTATTTATTTCATGAGATAAAATGTATGGTATTTTTATTTTTTTTGGTTTTTCATTTAGTTGGAATTCCTGTGTGAAATGCATTGCTTCCTCATAGATATTGCACCATCTAATTTTTACTTTTTCCAAATTGTGTAGGAATTCCCTTATGTTTGTTTTGTCAAAGTTTGAAATATTTCACAATAATGTTTGATTTGAACCCATCAAATATCATATTTTATTTTGGGTGCATATTGGTATTTGTAGAAATATTTTATATACCATTCATTCATGTAGTTCATGCACCATAGGTCACTTAGTTGGTAAGTCATATCTCTTAATGATTTCTAGAGCATTTCAATTTTCTCTTCCATTCTCCTATCAATTTATGATGTTGGTCATTCATTCTTTGTTTTAATTTGTTAGGATTCTTGTCATACACCCAACTCCCTAATCCTTCACTAGGGCTATGGGCATCACATTTTTTCTCAAACCCGATCCCTTAAATCCTAATTAAGGATATGGGATATCAATTTTTTTCTTGTTTCTTTTGTGCTTTTCTAAAACAACAATTAGTTATATTTTTAGGAGCATTCATGATTACTGGAATAATTTTCCTTCTTTCAGAAGTTCTTGAAGTTTTTTTGGCTCTATAGCCACAGATTGCACTATATAGACTATTGCACACTTCATCTTCGAGAATATCATAACAAGGTTTGGTTGTCTGAGGGAGGGTATTGATGATAAACCCGAACACACACTTCATTAATAGTAGAATCAAAGCATTAAATCAATAATTCATGATTCGTCATAATCAAAGTAGGGGTAGGGCTCGACCAACACCCCCCCACCCAATAAACCATCAAGGAAGGCAAGGCTCGACTTTTAAGGAGAGGATGCCCCGGGAAGGGCTTGACCAATGGGAGAGGAATTGGAAGCTCAACCATCGGGAGAGGAAGGAGGGCTCATCTGATATTTCAAATTTATCGGTAGTTTCAAGAAAATTTGTAACGAAACTACCGAAAAAGTATATATGTATATAATGCTAGCACATTCAATGAAAATCATGAGACCCAACTTCCTCAAGGAATATCTCCAAAATTATAGTGAATAAAGATCTAAAACTTCTACCATAGGTTCCCCAAAATATATTCTCTGTCTCGTCCAAGTTTTAGGGTTTGAAACCTCAAAGAAATAAAATTATATAAAAAAAATATCATGTTAACCTATCTGAAGCCTTATTCCAAGAGCATTTAGGATATGACTTCCTTAGAGAATAGCTTCTAAATTATAGTGAAATGAGATATAAAAATTGAACCAAAATTTTAGCGAGATTTCCCTCATTATGGTCTAGGTTTCAGCCTCTGAAACCTCTAACAAGAAAAATTATAATGAAAATTCCAAGATAAATTATTTGAAGAACCATTCGGGAAACCCAACTTCCTCAGATCATATATCTGAAAACATACTAAACTAGGATTCAAAAATGAACTAGATATTCAATGAGATTTTCCCTCATTATGATCCAAGTTTCAAACTTTGAAACCTCCCAAAAAAATGATTGATAGTGAAAATTCCAAGATGACATGTTTACCCCATAAATCACATTTTGGCTTCCACATTTAAACTCCAAGAGTGACCCTAAAACTCTTCCTCAAATTATTTTTCACACCTTATATCTCTTTAAATCAGAGGAAAAATTTGGGACTTATATCCTGTAGAGAAAATTAAAGAAAAAACAACATGTAATTAATAGGGAAGGCATGCATGTGCACAATTGACCCATGAATTTAAAAATTATTTATACAATCTCTTATGGGAAGAAAAGATTACCCAAATCAATTCAATTGATTTACTAAAACATTAAGAAGACAATTAACATGTTACTAGAAACAAAATTCATATCCTCCACATGTTTAGTTTTCATAACCAGATCTCGTTAAAAAAAGAAAGAAAAAGTGTTAAAAATAAATAATTTCAACTATAAAAATTTCATACATATATTCGGACAATAATCAATTTCACTTACCAACCAGATAAACACTTATTTAATTTAGAAAAAGTGAATCTAGACTTGAAGAAATGTGAACTACTCTCCACCTAACCATAGGAAAGATTACGCTATAGCATTTCTTGTAGCCAACCACCCCCATGTCAGATTCTTGATGCTTTGAGAGAAAACTAAACTAAGGGATTTAACACACAATTTTCAGGCATAATTTAAGATAAAAGTGAAAGGCACTCTCCTTCACACAAAAGTAAAACTTAGTGTTTAGTCTTTCCATATTTCACCATGCTCATAAACATTCACAAAAATATCATGTAGGTCTACACAACATAAGGGAGTCCTTCTCTTATCTCTGCAGTCCCTCGATCCTCCCCTCTTCAATGATCTAGGTGCTACACAAAAACATGGCCATTCCCAGTCCTTAGAGCCATCTAGTCCAAAGATAAAAGTGCTTCAACGCATTCACTTCCTGTCACACATACTATCATACACAACTCTTAACTAGTCATAAGGCATGAACCTCTCTAGGTTCTACCACAAACTCTCTTTCCAATTCAAATTTTCAGGTGAGAGGGAAAATAATGTATGAGAGAGAAAATGGAATAGGATGAAACGATAAAGGAAGAAGAACCTCTTTATTGATCCCCCCTCTTATTTTTATAATCCCATCTTGATACTTCATCTTCCGAACCTCTTGCTAGAATCTTCTTGAGAAGATTAACCATCTCGTCAAAAGGGAAAATTAAGTCAAAGAAAAATTTTCCTCTCAAGGAATTATAATATGTTGGCTATCCCCCTTCCTTTAGCTCTATAATATTATTAATCAAAATAAACATTACTTCACATCATCGAGTTTTAACTCATAACTTCAAACTGGAACCCCAACATCATAAGTTCTCAATTACACCACAGAATTGGGCCAACAATTGAGGATAAATGGTATAAGGAATCTGGCTTATTAGATCTTTAAATATTTTAATCATATTATCTAACAAAATTTCTCGAATAATGTTCGAACTCTTTTTATTTTTGCGTTGTTAAATGCTTAATATCCTATTTTGAAGAAATATAAGAAGTTGCTCTTTATCTCAGCCTTAGTTCTTATTTCGATTTTGGTAAAATTCATAAACCAAGTGAGCACTTTGCTTCTTAAATTTTTAGTGAATTGTTGCATATACTCAGTTTCATTATTAATGTCCAAGGTATCCCACTTTTTCACCAAAAAACCAATCTACTTTTGGATCTTCATCTCCTTCATAAATGGGACTTCAATGATTACAAATCATCTTTTCTTAGAGGGATAGGTTGGCTTAGGGATATTTAACGTTGAATGCATCAGGAAAATGAACACAATTATTGACTACGTTGTAATAGGTGCCATCTATTGTGATACTACTTCAGACTGGTGTGGTTGATAATTTAGGTATCATTGATGATTTTTTTGTGAGTACAGAGAGAGTTAAAATTAGATGTTCATATAATATAATATACACAAAGCATTATATAGTGATACACACATACACACAGAGGGAGAGAAGAAAGAGACAAGTAACAATGAGACCGATAATAAGTATCTTATATTATGATCAATGTTAAACCAATACAAAGCCCCGAGGGGGTATCTCAATTAATAATGACCATGTAAATGAAATATTATGTGTGAGGAGGTCTAATGTTCAAATCATCACGATTCACCTTCATGTGTGGAATGGGCATACATACACAACTAGAGTTTATATTGGTAGCAGTTGGAATTGACCCTATGTCACGTGAGTATGAGATTGGTCCAATTCTCGATTCCTCTAGATACAAGAACAAAAGAAAATACCAAACCAATATAATTATACATTTACATTCATGATCTTGTGTATTTATACTTGGAAACAATTGGCAAGTAGTTGTAACTACTTAAGTACACTTGGTGAGTTAACTCAACTAGTAGTCAACTGACTTACATTGCAAATTTGACTAATCCTTGTAGCTGAATGTCGTTATATTTGGTTGATATATACAAACTTTCCTAGGTGAAATGCCATCATTTTGCAAAGAAATGATCTAATTTAATGAACCCACAACTTTAGAAGAGATCATTAGGTAGGCCAAATAATTATATGAGAAAAAACAAAGACAAAGTATATTTCCAATAGCCTTCAAAATATAATAAGGAAAAATTAGATTAAATGAAGAGAGGATTCAAACCTCCTTTCTTCAAGAAAAATTTTAATACATATCAACAAGGTCAATAAGTTCAGAGTGGATCCAAAATGATGAAATATCTAGGAAAGAGGGCAAGGCAACCAATTAGACGTTGGGGTTGTAATTGAGATCATATGTACATAGATTGTGCTCATAAGGGATATATAGTAAGGACTACACACAACTTACCATGAGGCAACCATAGTGGAAGATATGGGTAGGAACATTCCAAAAATATATGGAGCCTTGGATGATCAATAGTTAGGTCATGATAGATCATGAATCAATCATAATTGAAATACAAAGTAAGATTACACATTATCCTATTGCCATTTTAATTGATTCGAGAGAAAGTCATAATTACATTGTCCCCAATTTAGTTGAAACATTTCATTTGAAGAGAATTAAGCATAAGAAATTTTTGTTGACCTTTAATTAGCTACTAGAACCAAAAGGGAGATTACCACTAATGTAGATTTGAACACCATATCACTTGGATCATATGGCATCCTTATTCGAATGGATTTGTTGGATGCACATCATGCCATCCTAGATTGTCATAAGAGGAATTTTACTTGAATTGATGAAGGAGGAAAACAAAATACATTGAAAGGAATTCCCATTTCTATAAGGAAGAATTCATCCTTATAGTTGAAAAGATGATTCAAGAATGGATGCCAATTGTATGTAACTCACATGGAAGAGCCAACCAAGACTAAAGTTCCAATCATTAAGGCCTTACCAATGTTGCACGAGTTTGAGGATGTGTTTGGGGAAATACTAAGTACACCACCAAAAGAGATATAGATATATCTATTCATTTAATGCCTAAATTTTCCCTAGTATCAAAGACTCCATATAAAATAAGCACACCATAATGAAAGAAATTGCACATGCAAGTATACGTGTGATTGAAAAAAAAATATATAGAAGTATTTCACCTAAAAAATTCTATATTATTTATATAGAAAAGAAAATGGTACCTAAAGAGTATATGCTAATTTTCTTCATATGTATAATATGAATGAATGCTTTTCCTATTACAAATTCAATTAACAAAACCAAACATAAATAATAAAAATATAACATAAACTAAATAAATAATAAAAAACCTAACATAAACAAAATAAACTAATATTAATAAATTTACAGCATAACTTGTTTACTTATGGTATTAATTATTTTCTAACTTAACTTATTTACTTATAAAATTATATTTTTTTTTTGAAAATTTGATATTTTTATACTCAATCATAACAAACAAAACACACAAACAACCAATGCAATCTTATCTTTACCTTAAAATAACACCAAATAAACTAAAAATAAAATTCATTCAATGAGATAAAATCGTTATATATTCTCAATGTTGGTAAAACTTTACCATAATAATTAATATTTATTTTGAAATAATTACAAATAATATGGAAAAATGCCAAAAACCCCACTAAAGAATGGAGCAATAAACAAGTACCTTCTATCGCTATAACCTTTTAACATTTTTAAATCACATTTTTGTGCTGATCATCTAGAGATACAAATTATGAAAAATACATGGACAAAAGGTCCTTATTTATCTAATTCATCAATATCTCCCTTATTGATTTTCATATCAAATGTACTTGAAGATCATACTTCCAACTGACCACCTACTCCCTATACAAATTAAACAAAAACACACACACAGACGATGGATGGTACATGACGTAATAATAGAATGGCATTGGCAAAGCCCGTAACCAATAATAGCAACCCTAATAAATTAGCTGTGCGTTTTCTTGGAAAGGTATTGGCGCGCAATCCTTCCATCAGCACCACGAGGGTAGAACCCTCCAGGAGATGATTCACTACCAGATGAATAGACAATCCTCAGAATTTGGGCAGGGCTGCGCACATATGAAACCGAGTATTCATCGCCCGCAAGAATGTTGCCTTTCACCTTCCCCTCTGCTCCCAGAGCACGTGGGACAAACAGGCCTTCGTCGGCAATTCCGGTGTGCCCCAACGTATTCCTAAGAATAGAGATCTTGTCCGTGAATTCTGCCACTGTGTATGGATATGGCGCCACCTTCTCTAACAACCTTTCGTACAGCAAAGCACGTATCACGGCGTCTTGACCCGATTCAACTCCAAGAAGCCCCGCCACCAACTATAAACGTTATATACACAAAAATAAAATACTTAAATTAGAAACATCTTGCTAGCTACTCAAAATTAGCGGGAGGTAATTTGGACAACATTACAAAAAGTTCCAAGTTAAGAGACAGGTTGACAACTCAATAAGATGATAATAATCAAGAAGATGATTCATTATGAGAGATTTTTTTACCTAAATCACATGAATTATATGATCTTTCATTTGTTTAGGCATTTCGAACCAACCACTTTGGTTCATCTTCCTGAGGATGAATCACACTGGTTGGTTCGAGTTCATCCTCTTGAGGATGAACCACACTGGTTGGTTCAAAATGCCTTTGACAGATGAAAGATCATGTGATTTATGCCAAAAAAATCTCTCATAAACTTGATATGGATCACAAAAGCCTCAATTCAACAAAATGATCCATCTTACCCCTTACTTGACAATAAAATACTTATATAATATATATATATATATATATATATATATTATATATATATAAAAATAATAAAATATTTATTCATATATTTGTTTGAAAATGTGTTTTATAAATATGGTTTAGTAAATGAAGTATTTACTTGAACATGTCCCATAAAAAGTAAAGAGACATTTTTTTTTATTATGAATAAGTTTAACAAGTATACTTAGATAAAGAGCTAGACAGAAAGAAAAAGTATTATTTTGAAGACTTTAATCTCACTCATATTCATAAAAAAAGGGTACATAGGGGATAAGGAGCTAGGGAGAAAGAAAAGGTACTATTTTGAAGACTTTAGTCTCACTCATCATCATCGACAAAAACAGTACATAGGGGACAAGGAACTAGAGAGAAAGAAAATGTACTATTTTGAAGACTTTAATCTTACTCATATTCATAAAAAAAGGGTACATAGGGGATAAGGAGCTAGGGAGAAAGAAAAGGTACTATTTTAAAGACTTTAGTCTCACTCATCATCAACGAAAAAAAGAGTACATAGGGGACAAGGAACTAGAGAGAAAGAAAATGTACTATTTTGGAGACTTTAGTCCCACTCATAATGGTCAACAAAAAGAGTTCATAGGGGATAAGGAGCTAGGGAGAAAGGAAAAGTACTATTTTGAAGACTTTAATCCCACTCATCATCATCAACAAAAAGAGTACATATGGTCCAATATTTCTTGGAGAGCCAAAATTCTTATTGCTTAGTTAAGGACTAATTCTCATCAACTCCATTCAACTAAGTTGTGAAAAGGCCAAAAAAAATGTGGGAGGAAAGAGTATGTATTTTTTGCTCTTATGGAAAAGTGGAAAGAAAGATACATTGGTCTTCAAAGACAATAGGGAAAGCTATGGAGATACTTTGGTAGCTAGACAAAAAAAACATTGACCTTCAAAGAGACTAGGGAAAGCTCTGTAGATATTATGGTAGCTAGCTCTTATGATAATCTATTCAAATAGGGTTTGTCTAGAAGCTAAGCATTTATTGTAAGCCTTTACAGGAGGAAAAAGACCAAATACAAAAACCGATTTTTCCTTCTTATATAAGACCAAAATCAATGAATAAATAAAACCTTCTTTTTTACCGAGTTAGCAATAGCAGATTGGAACTGGGGATTGGTGCCCAAATAGCCAAACTGTCTCCAATCTTATAAACATTAAAATATTTTTTTTCCTTTTTCCCATATATTGATTTTTCCTTCTTATATAAGACCAAAATCAATGAATAAATAAATCCGCCTTCTTTACCCGCTTAGCAGTCGCAGATTGGAGGTGGGGATTGGTGCCCACGTAGCCAGTAAGTCCAACGTAGGGAATAAGGTAACTTGCAAGGAGATAGTTGACAGAGTTAGCATACGGATTAAAAGGAGGTTTCAAAGTTGTATTCAGTGCGGCGTTCATGATAGTGCCAAAATTTGCAGCGGTGAGATTGAGTTGAGGTCTAGGAAATCCATGCACAGTTTTCTTTATAGCCCTGCATTGCATTGTATACATAAATCAAATTAAAAACAACAACCATTAATTGAATTCAATATAAAATTATTTCTAGTAATCGAAATAAATTTTGATCCAACTACAAATTCTAAAATATAATTGATATCACATTCTACAACATAAATGATTTTAAATTTTATTGAAGATAATAATTATAAATTTTAAAAATGAATTAATTGATTTTAGATTTTATTTATTAAATTCTCAAAATCTATTATTACAATTAAATTCCATAATATTTTGAAAATCTACGATCATACCTGATATGACCAACTTCTTGATATGCAAATTCCTTTATGATCTCGCGCACCAAAGGGTCCAGGTTAGCCTTCTTTGCCCCTATGGGAGGTGGTCCACCGCTTACGAGCTCCGGTGCAACATGATCCAGGCCATAACCCAAGGCCGACCAGAGGAAAAACTCGGCTTCCAGGTACTCTAAATTTAGAGGAAACTCAAGAGAATCTACATCTACGGCAGGAACTGGTCCAGGCTTGTAGCCAGCCTCGGTGTTTGGCAAGTGATCGTGTTGTGATGAAGCTTGGGATGATAATAAGAGTATGATGAAAACGAAAGGTAGATGAACAAGTGTGTGAGCCATTTTGAGAATGAATAGAGGAGCAGTGCAGGGGAATATAAATATGCGAGATCGGGTTCAGGGGGAGGAGCATATACCGTGCTCTGAGGAGAAAAATGCGGTGAAAATTGAGACACGTGGCTGCATATTTTGTATGGAAAGGGGTGCGTGGAGGAGGAAACTTGAGAAACAAACAATGTAGGAATAACGTGGAGTAGTAAGAGGTGGTAAGTGGTGCACATGGCCAATAGTTTCGGCAGTTAGAGGGAGCAGTAAGATGTCGTAAGTGGTGCACATCGCCAATAGTTTCGGAGTAACGTATGTGTATCTCTTCAATTTCTTCAACCTTACATCTTTCTAGATGTTTACAACATATTGCGAGTTTGGATACATCTACGACCTCACAATTTCTACATGTTTATAACGACTTGCAGATTTGGATAAATTTTACGACTTTAAAATGTATTTGTTTCAATTTGAAATTTGATTACGACTTTAAAATGTATTTGTTTCAATTTGAAATTTGATTGGATAAATAATGTGAGACCATTCTGAATTAAGTATGAATTTCTACATCTGTTATGTCAGGTAGGTGATCATCATTGAAAAATTTCCAAATAGTTTATCTAAATGTCCCGTACTGAAAGTAAGTTGAATATAAATCTACACATCTGTCGTCACAGTGAACAAACGTATTAAAAGAGAACACAAACTCAGTGAGGCACGTGTGTACATTCTGATTTTGGTGTATGGAGCTAATCTATCTAAATTGTCAATGCACATCTCTTTTTGAAATATCTCCCCTGTCGAGGTTGAATGGAGATATTTTTCTGTATAATTTTTAGGACTTTAAATAAAAGAAGTTGTCCATAATGCGACTTTTTGGAGATTATGGTGACGGAAACCGGCGGAAGAAATGAGGTTAAATCTTGATTTTTAGCAGTTAAAATGGTTTTTTAACTGTATATTTGGATTCAGCACCCTGAAAAACCCCAGGACCTTTTGATTGTGCAGAAACTAGCTATCAAACTTGGGATTCCAATAAATTGCTGCCAGATTTTGATCGGAAAAATCCACCGGAAAAACTTTCAAAAAGTTTCATTATAGACAACTGCCAAATAAAATGTATCCTTTTATTATAATATATTTTAAGATTAGTTGAAAACAAATTTTGGCTTTTAAATAAAATTTGAATTTAAGTTAATTCCACCTCAAGCGGTAGGTTTTGACTATATAGGTAATTTGATTTTTCATTATAGATATTTATTAATGTAAAATATAAAATAAATAATTTTTATGATGTATTAGAATTTTATTTCTATATAAAAACATTTAAATGATAGAGTCTTGTTAGTTTTTTATTTTATTAGAATTTTTAAAATTCATACATTTATGCTCATTACATTTTTTTGATATGTTTTATGTGTATTATATATAGCTTGAGTGAGCATAATGGTTAAGGGCATGTGTCAGGTTACATGTTCAAAATGAGTAACCTAGCATGCCAACGATCCTATACCATTATATTCAAAATAATAAAATAATAATTACATTAACAAATTAAAAATTAAGTATTGGGGGTTTTGGTAGTGCATTATATTAGATACCATTTTTGGGATTTTAGTAGGTTAAATAAGTCATTCATCTATGACCATTTCCATGAGAGGTAGTGGTAACTGACTAATTTCTCATGATTTTTGAATAGTCCACTTAGCACTCATTACATTGGGTGATGTTCGTAGGGGTGAAGAAGTGGGTTTGAAACTAGTAAAAAGAATCACATGATTTATGGGGCTGGCATCATCACTTTTGGGGCTTGCACTAGGTAACCACGACACTGGCTAAAGCGCGCTTAACTATGGAATTTTCCCCACAATCAAGCCCACTTAGCTTGCTACCCCATTTGCAAAACCTTAGCAAATATTGTGCCTCATGAACCATTCAAGTAGAGTTCCCTTCATTTTTTTGAATTAAGTATTGGGGGTTTTCGCAGTGCATTATATTAGATATCATTTTGGTATTCAACTGCGTTAAGTAAGTCATTTATATTTGACCATTTCCATGAGAGGTAGCCATAACTGACTAATTTCTCATGATTTTTGAATAGTCCACTTAACACTCATTGCATTGGGTGATGCTCACAGGGGTGTGTTAAGTATGAAACCAAATTCACAGAGGATTCTAGATCTCCGGGATTCTAGATCTTTCTACACCACTATTAGTTTCTAGAATCACATGCAATATTCTAGATCCTCCTACACCGCCAATAGTTTCTAGATCATTCCAGATCTCCATCTGAGTCACATACATGATTCTAGAACCTTCTTCTGCCTCTATAAATTTGTAATTTCTCTGGCCAAGGAAAGCAAGCCAATGCCCAAGCCTATTATGTAATGCAAAGTGATTTATGTTCTCTAGTGATTGTTTTATCTATTCTATTGTTTCTGACTGAGTAATCTTATTGTTTCTCCATTTTTCTGTCTCTGTGAATTATTCTCTGTTATTGTCGTCTAAGTCTCTGAGTATAAATCCGTTGTGTGTTATGCATGCTTTGGTCTAACAACTGGTATTAGAGCCAAGTTTGAATATCCACCGTGCAAGCCACTTAGTGCCATTGCGTTGCTCTAGAAGTGTTCGTTAAAATGTTGGTTGTTACCCTTGAAGGATCTGTCTGGGAAATAGCTTAGGAACACTGGAACTAAAAGGCAGTTGCTGCAAGAAAAACAACGTTGTGGATCTATGTTGAAACGTGTTGTTAGAGTTTGAAAAGTGGAGATCCGTGGAGTTTGGAGTTGAAACGTGGTGTTCGTAAGTTTTTTTTACATCAAGCTTGTACGTATACGTCAAGTTTTTTTTCCACAAACAAACATATGTATGTGTGAAATGTGAAAAGGCTATAACACTATATATGTTTTTATATTTATTATCAAACATATATAATTATATGTTGGAATTTTGAAAAGTATATTTTAAAAAGGAGCAGGAATTTTGAAAAGGGTATTTTAAAAGGAGGAAGGTCATTATTACTAAATTTTAAAGAGTAATAATTAAAGTTTTATTTTTAAGTGGAGTTTTTGTGTTTTGGGGCTTGAATTTGATTGAAAATGGAGACAACAGTTACAAATATGGAAAAGTTGAGTGGGGCTAATTTTTCCCTATGGAAATCACAGATGGAGGATATATTGATTTTAAAGGATCAATATTTGCCGATTGAGGGCACAACAAAGAAACCCTCATCGATGACAAGTGAAGAGTGGAATAAGCTAGATAGAAAGGCGATTGCAACAATCCGCCAATATTTAGCAAAGAATGTTTATTTCAATGTTTCCAGAGAAAAGACGGCTGAAGGATTATGGAAGAAGCTCCATGATCTATATGAGAAGAACACGAACACAGCATCAAACAAAGTGTTCTTGATGAAGAAGCTTTATAATCTCAAAATGAAGGAGAGTGCTTCAGTTGCTAAGCACTTGAATGCATTTAATATTATTACTAATCAACTTGCCTCTGTTAAAATCATTTTAGATGATGAAATTAGAGCTATTTTTCTAATGTGTTCTATGCCAGACAGCCGGGAAAATTTAATTGTAGCTATGAGCACTTCAACAACTACAGGGACCCTAAAGTTTCATGATGTCAGTAGCAGTTTAATGAATGAGGAGTTGTGACGCAATTCAATTGTGGAAAACTAGGGAGGAGAGGCTCTAGCTCTAGCTGATCGTGGTAGGAGAATGGATCGAGGCCGACAAGGGCGATCAAGATCAAGAGGCTGATCAAAATCAAGGAGAGGAAGGATCATCTGCTTTCATTGTGGCAAACTCGGGCACATGAAGAAAGAATGTCGATTCTAGAAGAAAGGAAAAAAGGGTCAGAGACCATCCAGTACAAATCACAAGTCATCCAGCGCAAATAAAGGTGAGACTACTGTAGTAGCCACAGATGGTGATGTGTTGTTTACTATTTCAGTAGAGGATGCATGTGTATATACATCTAGCAGTAGCTTTGATTGGATCCTTGACTCTGGGGCATCTCACCATGTAACCCCATGCAAAGATAGTTTTGTTTCATATAATCTCAGTGATTATGGTAGAGTGCATTTGGGGAATAATCATTTTTGCAGTATCGTTGGAGTGGGAGATGTCCAGATCAATATGAAAGATGGACAAGATATATTGTTGAAATAGGTCAGGCATGTACCAGAAATGCACATGAGTTTAATCTCTATGGGACAACTAGATGTGAAGGCTATTCGATAAGCTTTGGAAAAGGAGGTTGGAAAATTAGCTAAGGTGCATTGGTTGTGGCCAAAGGACCCAAGACAGGAACATTATACACATTGAAGACACTAATAGGAAAATCAGATTTGGCTGCTATCACAAAAGAAGGAAATTCAGCAGATCTGTGGCATAAGCGTTTGGGTCACATGAGCGAGAAGGGCTTAAAAATCCTTGTTGATAAAAATTTATTGCGAGGTTTGAAATCCTAAAATCTTGATATTTGTGAGCATTGTATATATGGTAGACAAAGAAGGGTTTCATTCCTTAGAGGTGGCCATGACAGAAAGAAAAATGTGTTAGAATTGGTACACTCAGATGTTTGGGCCTATTAACATCAAATCATTAGGAGGAGCATCATATTTTGTAACATTTATAGATGATGCATCTAGGAAGGTTTGGGCATATCCTATGAAAAATAAAAGTGAAGTGTTTGGAATATTTCAAAATTTCCATGTTGCTATTGAAAGAAAGACTAACAAATTGTTGAAGTGTTTAAGAACAAATAATGGTGGAGAATATTGCTCAAATGCATTTAAGGAATATTGTAAAAGGTTTGGCATAAAGCATGAGAAGATTGTGCCTAGTACTCCTAAACAAAATGGTGTTGCAGAAAGGATGAATCGCACCATTATGGAAAAGGTGTGAAGTATGTTGTCCAATTCCGGTTTGGAGAAGAATTTTTGGGCTGAAGCAGTTAGGACCGCTTGCTACCTCATAAATAGATTTCCTACAGCCTTGGATGGCAGTATCCCTGAAGAAGTTTAGGCTGGTAAGAATTTGAATTATCCTCACTTGAAAATATTTGGATCTGAAGCATTTGTACATATTCCCAAAGAAAATAGAACTAAGCTAGATGATAAATCTATGAAATGCATTTTTTTGGGATATGCGGATGAAGATCTTGGTTATCGTCTATGGGATCCAGTCAAACATAAAATTATTAGAAGCTGAGATGTTATATTTAATGAGTCAAAAATGTTTAAGAGGACTGTAGGTGAGTTGGAGGTCAAGAAGGTTATTGATAGGTTTGAAGAGCAGCAGGAAAACATACCACCAATACAAGAAAATGAATAGCAAATTCAAGAGCATGAAGAACAAAAAGTGGAAAATAATGAACAACAAGAAGAAGGAATCTTGCAGGAACATTTACAGGAGATACAACCTAATAATGCACCATCACAGTTGTTTCGCAGATCTTCCAGGCATCATAAGCCTTCACAAAGGTATCCTCCTTCAAACTATATTTTGTTGACTAATGAAGGTGAACCTAATTGTTTTCAAGAAGCTTGTAAAGTTGAGCACAATAAAGAATGGAAGAAAGAAATGGAAGAAGAAATGAACTCTTTGCAAGAAAATAAAACTTGGGAGTTGGTAAACCTCCCAAAAGGTAGAAAGGCTCTGCAAAACAAATGGGTGTACATGATTAAGTATGAAGGTGACAAAAAGAAGGAGAGGTATACATCAAGGTTGGTGGTGAAAGGTTTTGCCCAAAAAGAAGGTATTGAATTCACTAAAATTTTCTCACCTGTTGTTAAAATGTCATCCATTCGAGTCATTCTTGGTTTAGCTGCTACTTTAGACCTAGAATGTGAACAGTGAGATGTAAAAACTGCTTTCCTTCATGGTGAATTGGAGGAAGAAATTTATATGGAGTAACCAGAAGGCTTCATAGAAAAAGGTAAAGAAGGCCTTGTTTGTAGGTTGAAGAAGAGTCTCTATGGGTTGAAACAGGCACCTCGGCAATGGTACAAGAAATTTGATTCATTCATGTTGGAACATGGTTTTCAGAGGTGGGAAGCTGACCATTGTGTCTATATCAAGAGGTATGATCAAGGAAAGTATATCATATTATTGTTATATGTGGATGGCATGTTGATTGTTGGGCATGATAAGAATAAGATCAATAGGTTGAACAAAGATTTGGGTAGCAAATTTGCAATGAAGGATTTGGACTAGCACAATAGATATTGGGTATGCAAATTATGCATGACAGGAAAAACAAAAGGTTGTGGCTGTCACAAGAAAAATATATCAAGAAGGTGCTTGACAGGTTTAATATGAAGGATTCCAAGCCAGTTGGTACACCCCTTGCAGCCCACTTCATGCTGAGTACTGAATTATGCCCTAGTAATGACAAAGAGAAAGAAGAGATGAGCAGAATTCCTTATGCTTCAGTAGTTGGCATTTTGATGTATCCATGGTATGCACACGACCAAACATTACATATTCAGTGGGAGTAGTGAGCAGGTTTCTTACCAATCCAGGCAAACAACATTGGCAAGCAGTAAAATGGATTTTAAGGTATCTTAAGGGTACTAGTCGCTATTGTTTATGTTTTGGTTAGGATGAAACTGTGCTTGAAGAATTTACAGATGCGGATATGGCTGGAGATATGGATACCAGAAAGTCCACTACAGGTTATTTGTATACTTTTGCAGGTGCAACAGTATCTTGGGTGTCAAGGCTACAAAGAACAGTAGCCCTCTCTACAACAAAAGCAGAGTACATAGCTGCAACACAAGCTTGTAAAGAGATGTTGTGGATGCAGTGGTTCCTGGGAGAGATAGGAATAAAGCAGGACAAGCATGTGTTATATTTTGATAGTCAAAATGTCATTCACTTAGCGAAGCACCCAACATTTCATTCAAAAACCAAGCACATTGACTTAAGGTACCAATGGATCTGGCATGTGTTGGAGGAAGAACAATTATCCTTGGAAAAGATCCATACAGATAGGAACCTTGCTGATATGCTCACTAAGATTCTACCACGAAATAAACATGAGTTATGTAGAGGCATGGTAGGACTCAATGTGACTTGATGACTCTTATTTGGCTTCAAGTGGGAGAATGTTAAGTGTGAAACCAAATTCACAAAGGATTCTAGATCATTTCTAGATCTTCAGGATTTTAGATCTTTCTACACCGCCATTAGTTTCCAGAATCACATGCAAGATTCTAGATCCTCCTATACCACCAATAGTTTCTAGATCATTCCAGATCTCCATCTGAGTCACATACAGGATTCTAGAACCTTCTTCTGCCTCTATAAATTTGTAATTTCTCTAGACAAGGAAAGCAAGCTAAGGCCCAAGCCTATTATGTAATGCAAAGTGATTTATGTTCTCCAGTGATTGTTTTATCTATTCTATTGTTTCTGACTGAGTAATCTTGTTGTTTCTCCATTTTTTCCTCTGTGAATTATTCTTTGCTATTGCAGTGTAAGTCTCTGAGTATAAATCCACTGTGTGTTATGCATGCTCTGGTCTAACAGGGTGAAGAAGTGGTATTGAAACTAGTGAAATGAATCACATAGGGTCAATCATCACTTTCGGGGGTTTCACCCCCTCAGCAGGACTTCCTGGGAGGTCACCCATCCTAGATCCCCTCTCGCTCAAGGTCGTGATTCTATGTGGTCAACCTCAAAGTTGGCACTTGTATTTTTTAAAATAAAAATAAAACATTCTCTAAATAAAAATGATGTTCTCTATAATAATAAAAAAACAAAATTATTTCCTAAATTTAAAAATGTACAGGATTGAATATACATATTTGGTTACTTTCAATTAAAAGCATTATAAAACATTACTAATGCCACTTTCATTATGCCCACTGCTAGTTGTTGATATTACAACCTATCAAGAAAAAGATGTGGTATAATATTTTACCCTCACTCTATCAACCATAAATTAATTAAAGACATAAAGTAGTTAAAAGTAATTTAAAAAAATCTTGTATTTTCACTTTGGAGTGTGAAAGTGTATAATCATACTTATAAAATTTACTTCAAAATAGTAATTAAATATCTTAATATCTATGTTAACTGATTGCACCAAAAAATGTTGTATAACTTAGTATGGAAAAGATATTATAAGACATTATATAATTTAATGTTATATTGACTCCATCACATAAAATAAAAATTAAAATTAAAATTGAAATAAAAATTAAAATTAAAATTGAAATTGAAATAAAAATTAAAATAACCCTAACAAAACCAGAAGTCATTTTACATAAAATTCTAACCTAGTGATTCTTGGTTTTACGTTTAGAAATATCTCTAAAAAAATTCTTTAATCACTCCGTTTTACGTTTAGAAATATCTCTAAAAAATTCTTTAGGGTTGCAAACATTTAAGGTTGAAATAAAAATAATATAAAATTCTAAATTCTAAATTTTTACCAATTGTTATTTTCTTTAAATATCATCTCTATAGTATTTATAATTAAGTTTATAAAATCAAATTATTGTTATTTTTTAAAAATAATTTATTTAAAATAATTGTTGTTTTTTTATATTATTACATTTTTTATTTAATATAAATTTGATAGATTACAAATTCAAATGATATATATATATAATAGGAATATTTTATTTTTAAAAAATATTATTTTATTTATATATAAAAAATATATTTACGCCGTAAGGCGTTCCCTCTGAGATAAACTTTCCTGTGGTCTGTGCTGTCATCGTTATCGTCCGTCTGATTTGATGTTAGACGATTCGAATAATTGCTACCGTTGGATCAAATATCTCTCATCTTCGGCAACTGCAGAAACATGTCAGAGATCGAGGTGAAGGTGGAGCGTTACGGCCGTGGAGCGTTATGGTTGTTTGCACTTCTTCCGGATTTGAAAGGAAAATGCAAGACACATGATAATAGAGGAAATCAATCTTATCTAGGGATTGGTTTGTGCAGGTTCTTTCTGTGTTACAACTAGATAAGAACCGTCATATACCTGAAGGTTATGTTAATTCTTTCAAAGAAGCAAATGCGGTTTTCCATCATGCTCGAGTGTAAGTTTCTATCGGTACATCAGTCCCCATTTCAAGTAAACTTTCTTTTCTACGGTGCACAAATAAATGTGTCATAATATGAAAGCTATGTCTCTGTGTGACAGGTATAATGCTGATATGAAATGCCTCTCATTTTTTAAGCCATTACCAGAAGGATTCTCTCAGGCATTTGACGGCAATCTTGATTTCCTTGGTCCGTACCCTTAGCTTGGTTCCGATACTTCTTAGCTGCTTTTCTGATGATGTATAAATCTTTTCATCCACATCACATAAATGTTGGATGTCCTAAATTACTGGTAGCCTGTAGAATTTTTTCACAATTGCAGAGGATGATCAAAATTTGCCATAACAGATATTCAGAGAATTGCCACCGTCAATGGTGATTGCCATTGCTGAAGGACGATTGGATCCAATAACAATGGAAGCTTTTGATGAATTTCCACAAATCCCTTCATTGCTGGAACATCGAGTAGTATATACAAATGAGACAGTGCTGTTAGAAATTCAATCAAGAGAATCAAAGGCCAAAAAAGACAGCAGTCCATTTGTCTTGTTATCTAAGAAAACTCAAGTAAGTGGTTCGATGATTTTGTGCAGCTAACCCCATTTTAGAATGCCTTTATCTGTAGATATATTATCGTGCGATTTCTTGTTGAGAAGTTGACATTTTTGGCCCTTTTTCACATTATGATGATACGTAGTTTTTCCTTGAGTTTAGGTTGGGTAGCTTATATATATATATGATTTGTGTAATGGTAAGATATTATTAAGATTGCCTGAAGTTTGATCTTCGATGGTTATTAAGATTGTCTAAAGTTTGATCTCGATCTTAAATACATGTTAGGACAGTTTTTATTTTTCACAATTGGCTCCCACTATCAACCTCTTCCATGAAATTTATATAAAACTTGAATAAAACTAAATTGCACAGATAACCCCTCCCATAAAACTTGAATCTAAACCTTAATGATTGGAATCTAAAACTTAATGAGGCTAAATTGCACATGTAGCGTTTATTGATGCATTCTGTATGCCATAGGTTCATCTTTTGCATTCTATCAAGGGGTTATTTTCAAAATTTTTACACCAAAAACTTATGTTGTTTTTTTTTTCTTCCTGATTTCCAGGACGAGTTTTGTGTACAGATTGGAGAGGAGCCTTTGCAAGAAGTGACATATACAGCACACAGGAAGGAAGGCAAGTTAAAGAGCAGCTTCCAGAGTTTTTACATTTCTTTGAAAAAACTGATATATTAGTCCAGGAGTAAAAATGGCCCAGAAATGGGTCCCAAACAGAAATCGCCATTTTGGCCAGGCCCGTTTCATTTTGGATGGGCCCATTGTTTCTTGTTTCTTGAGAAACCGCCTGAAAACCTAGGTGGCTTACAGGGGAAGGAGGTAATTACTGCAGTGAAAATCTAGTTGGTCGGTGGTTCTGACATGGATGATTATTAGCCTAATTTACGCTTGTGGTTTGCCGCAGCCGTACAGTCCACTTATCATGGATGAATGGTCACTAACAACTCATTTTCAGTTGATGTATTTGTTTACATTGCAATCTATGAACCAATTTGCGTGAAAACTTCCATTGGTTACTTATTTTTGTTATGGAAGCTGAAAAGGATGGAAATGCTATTAGGTGTTACATTTGTGATCACAAGATCTAATTAGAATTGTCTCGGGTTATCAGAATCAATATTATATAAATGAAGTTCCAAACTTTTCAATGGTTTGATTTTTTGATGCACAGGGAACAACATAAAGTTAGAAGTCAATGAGGGAGTAGCAGAATCGGAATGTTTTCTGCCAAGCCAAAAGGCTTGTGAACTTGATAGAGGTTTAATGACACACTTCAAAGCAATTGCTGAACATTCATCTTTGACAAGGTCATCCCTTCACATGGATGATAATCAAATGAAGAATAATGGGATTGCGCTGGAAGTAAGAGGCCAAAAGAGTTTTTCCTCCTACCCCAGCTAACAATCCCTTCAAGAAAATAAAATCAGAAGATCGATCTGTTTCTCTTGCAGACAGTCTTGACACTCACTCGCCTCTAGGAACTTTTAAAACTGATTCAGCTGATGCCCATTTGTCTGAATTATCCAAGAAATCTGAAGGTAGTAAAAGAATTGCAGCCGAGGTGAGCCTTAAAAGCATTTTTCAAAAATCAGAATCAAGGACCACAAAGGATTCAAACAAGCCTCATGCTGTCATTCCTCCATGGAATGAACAAGAGCTTTTGTCTACAATCAACAGCTTTGCTTCTTCAGAAGCTGTTTTGCACTCTGACATTGTTACTCCAGATCCCTTATCGGATGGTCCAAGCAGCACGCAAGTGATCCAGAGGACAGTTTGTACACCTACTACCCAACCATGCATGAATGGAGTAGATACCAAAAACGCTGCAACTCCTAAGTCTTCATCACCATCTCATGGTACTTATGGTAAACGAACATCATCTAGCACTAAGCCCAATACTGGCACTAAGGGTAACAGGGTTAGTAGTACTAGCAAGAACTTGGCTACCAAGAACAGTGGCATATTGAAATTCTTCAACAAAGTGTGATTTTTCATTGAAAAATATATGCATTCAGCTTATTTTGCACATGGAGGCATTCAGATTATTTTGCACATGGAGATATTAACATCGAAAGCTCCCTGAGGTGGGTTCGGAGGTTTTTTTTGGGGGTTATTTTGTTTTCTCCCCAAGGTAATTGCAAGTGCTTTTTCAAAGATGAGAAAATGCCATTGAAGGCAAGGGTGCAAATTTCATTTTGATTTCCGAGTTACAAATTTGTAATTTATTCTAGATAAAATTTATATTGTTGTTGCAAAAAACTATAGTTTATTTATTTATTTATTTTTTAATTTTTTGGATAAATTAAAAAATTTAATTTAATTATTATTATACAAGTTTTAATTTTATTTAGTTATTAGATTACTGTGTAGCTTTAAGAGTTAGTTCAATTGGTCAAGTAAGTGCCTCAAACGGTCAATTCTCCTTGAAGCCTTTGGGGTTAGGCCTAGCTATTTTTGATTAACTTGATCAAGCTTAGATAGTTCCATGGACTGCCACACTTGAAGAAAAAGGTTATTAGATTACCCTGAGATAAAATAACTACTCAAAAGCGAAAATAGTTCTCTTTTTTGTTTTGTTTTTTAAAATGAAGTATTCTATTTTTATTTTGGGATTTTTTACCTTTAAAGATTATTTAATAATAATTCAATATGAGTTCATTAATTTGAATTTGAGTTGGAGAATAATAATTTTTTTTGCATGTGAGATAAATTTAATGAACAATACATGATTTTTTATACAAAATATAGTTAGGCAATGTGTGGTAATATTGGTAATAACTTTGAATTTTCATTGAATGAATACAAATGTGAGCATGTAAGTTTCTATAGTTGTTCATCCCTTTTAGACTCATAGTTAGTGCAACAGAAGCTCCTATCTATATACTCTTTTATTTCTTGTTTGTTAAACTTCAACTCTTTGTTGGAAAAACTTCCTCCTTTATCAAAGACTATTGATTTTATTTAAAAAATTCAACACTTCAAGCTTGATGAAAATGACTTTATGGTTAGCTTTGATATTCTCTTTATTCATCGAAATTTCAGTTTGGGAAGCTTTGGACATTATTTTCAAATTGGTAGACTTTGAAGCATTAATCTTACTAGTGTATGGTTTTCTTCCACATTCTTCAGTTTTAAAGGAGTCGTCCATGAATAGATTGAAGGTGCAATTACGGGGTCTTTTTTATCCTTGGTCATTGCCAACATCTTCATGGAGCATTTTGAAAGCCTAGTCCTAAATGCCTTCCATCTAAAGCCCAAATGATGGTTTCGGTTTGTTGATGACACCTTCATTGTTTGGCCCCTTAGTTGCCTTTAACTCATTTCCTATGCCACCTCAATAATGTTTGTCTCCATGTCAAGCTTATTATAGAAACCCATTAAGATAATTTTATCCACTTTCTAGACGTTCTCATTTGTTGGTAATTTGATAACATCTTTACCCATCAAATTTACTGCAAAAATTGACAAAGCCATAGTCTACCTATCCTTTCGGTAGAATTTTGATAAAATTTAGTAGGAATGAAGGCTGAGTGGACGATGCCCATTGAAAAATACTTTCATGCTTAGTCACACAATCATGCCCCCCAAAAATTAAAGGTAATTCTACAAATTCCATTGCCTCTTCCTTTCCTTTAACCTTCCTCTCTCTTTCCTATATTCAAAGAATTATTAACAAAATATCTAAGGTCATCTAAAAAGAATATAAAAACTATTTTTAAACCCTTCAAAATTCTTCACCTTATTAAAGTTGCAAAAGATAAATTTGATGTTATGCCTAGCCTTAGTGTTTACTAAATACTTACTCTTGTTGCAACTCCTAACTCCAGTTTCTACAATTTGCAAGGAAGGTTTTGCAAGACCCCCTACATCTAAAATACTTCAATATTGTTAAAAACTCAATAATAATCTTGAATCTAAAGCTTTGGGGGGAGAAAATGGTGCCAGGGCAACAAATGACCCCTTTGCATCTTTCAATGTTGTCCAAAAGGAAGACCAATGTAGCCAAAGGGAAAGCTATGTCACCCACATAACAAACACAAATTTATTCACAGGTTTCTTATTTATTCACTGTATTAGAATCCAAAACCATCATATGCAGATTCAACAAATTTTGGCCAAAAATTGAAGCATTGCATTAGTGGGTATTCACTTGGACATCTAATTGTGATATTTACTTGTGCTCTAAAAGATTGTTTTTTGTCCAACTTGATACTAAAAAAGAATTGGATTTTGCATTAAATGAAGGACCAAGGTTTTGGGTTAACGACAAGCTATAAATTACTCCATTGTTTCTTGGTTTTGATGTAACCTCCATGGTGGTCAGTTCCATGCCAATATAGGTTAGGATACCAAACCTACCCCTTCCTTTCTAGCACCACCAGATCTGATTTGTTTCAGCGTTGGCAAAAGCACCCTGTAATCTGTTTACAGTATTTATTTGGCATTTAAAAGATAATTTTTGTTCCCAATTGCTGAAAACTTGCTAAAGGCTTTGGATTGGGACTATGTATTCTTTTATTTTAAAATCCTGGAATGGAGGCCAATACAGAGGACTGGAGCATGGACACATGGGATGAGCAGCAGACCGACTTAATTGATGTAAATCATTGCTTGAATTTGGAACTGTATATATGAGATCTGTCTTGGTTGCAGGTTGGTCAAAGTGAAAAGATCAATATGCTGCAATCTAATTAGGCTTTGCTATGTTACATAGTATTGGAGAAATATCCTTGTATAAGTCAATGTAATAACTTTTCGGTACAGCATCATCGCAGCAATGACACCCATTTTTGAATAAATCATGATAGTGTTATAAACTAGATTTAATGGTGCAATGTGGGCACCGGGACATGTTTCAATGGTGAGAATCCAACATGATTGTAGACTTTGGAGAGGTTTCCCCACTGCGAAGGTTTCCTTTAAAAATATAACACCACTCTTCTTATTTCTCTTTAAAGGATTATTAGTATTACATGTCAAGAAAAAATGTGACCATTTCATGGCTGCTCCTTTTTGGCCATAGAAGCAAAAAGAAAAATAGAGAATTTACCAGCTTATTGCCACTTTCAAACAGCATAGAGCATGGGTTGACCTTTCCAATGGCCTTGATAAGATTTATTATTAATATAAGTAGAGAAAAATAGAAAATGTACCAGCTTATTGCCACTTTCAAACAGCATAGAGTATGGGTTGACCTTTCCAATGGCCTTGATAAGATTTATTATTAATATAAGTAGACTTAGCATGGGAAAAATAAGAAAAATCTTGTGTTCTAATAGCAGGATTTTGTTTGGCCTCTTAAAATTCTTAAAACTTCTGCTGGTTTCATTGTTTTCTTTTTCACTCTAGCATTATAGCAATATCTACACAGTAGCAAGTTACAAAAAAGGTCAAGAATCCATAAGGTATTCATCTTTTTTTCCATTGTTAGATAATACATTATACTAGATCCTAACTATTGCGGCCAATTGGCTACCACCCTGACAAATAGATTGAAAAAACAAGATCCCCATCCTACACAACGGCAACAGAGCGTAGGTATGGAAGGCATGATAGGTTTGGGGGCGTAGATGATCTTTCACGTTGGCAGTTCTCAATCACTATTTGCATACCTGGCACTGGTGTTGGGTTTTTTCTTAATTTCTTCTGAAAACTCCTTTCTTGATTCAAGATTTTGCATTGAGAATATAAACGAGTTGTTGCAGTGGCTGCTATAACCTCTTGTTATTGGCTATCGCCCTGCAAGGAACGGAAATAAAACAATAAGCTGCCGCTGACAAGATCTAAACCTTAACGCTTGACTAGACTCAAAGATCTTCACCAGAACCTTTACAGCTTGTATGAGACACAAAAAAAAAACTAAGAGATGCCATGGCAGGTGACTTTGATTTCAACCCTAATTAAGTAAAGTGCGCAAAGTGTTGGCTCCATTGCTGCTGAACTTATCTTGACTGTAGATTCGGGAATATCTTGAAATTTCTAAAATAGTGGTAAGGTTTGTGTTTTTTTTATTTTTTGAAATATGACCAATAACAATAAAGTTTAAACAATTAATTTATTTCTATTCATAATAATATGAATATTTTAAAACTCTGTCATCTCTATGAAATGGTCTTCTTTGTTCTGAAATATTTTTCCTAAACTTATACCCCTCCACTGCTCTGAAATGTTTTAGCCAATTGTTTTTTTACAGGACTATACAAGTTTTGTATGACAATATTCATTTTAACTTTTCGTACAGAATATTAAAAGCCTCCCGGATCTAAATCTGTAAACGTTACACTATCTTAGAATGTGTGTGTGTTCTGTGATTTTTCAGGTGTTGATTAAAACAAAGCAGACTGCCTTTCCACCATTTTCTCTGCAATTACAAAATTACATCGATGCAGAACCATAAGTCTTAACAACATATTCCAGATGTGCTCAGAAGTGTTTAGAAGAATCATGTTAATGTAGTTTAGGTAATGTTTCTTTCTAACTTCACAGAACTCATGGTATTCATGTGGAATATAACCTATTTAGAAGCAGAAAAACTCCAAATAAATTTATCCCAATAACCATTATAGCTGAAAAATAATTCAAACTCATCTGCCCACCCAAACTTATCTCCATTTTGTGATACAAACTAATTTCCACATTCTCGCTGTATTAAATATATATAT
>APFE030013004.1:0-35123 GCA_000404065.3 Pinus taeda
GGGTCTCCCAAAATATACACGACGGTACGTGGGAGCACAGTCCGTACTGGTACCTATCGCTTCACCGTGGAGGAATCACCCAACCACTCGACGATAATCTACCAGGCTTAACGACGCCGGAACACGTCTCTAGCCTAGACCTCTAAAGTATAAGCGTTAGGTTCCAATGCGTTGTTAGGTTCATTGAAAAAAGTTTTTACGTTGATCTTTTAATTAAGTTTCGGTTTGCTGGCCTTAACGAATGTAATCTCTCGAAAAAGAAACTAAATGCAACTACATGAAAAATTGAATTCGTTTTGCTTGTATGAAAACTAGCTATAGGAGAGCGAAGAGGTTCATGTAAACAAAACGATGTCCAGATAATTCTGATGTAGCTAATCGATAAGAAAGGAAAAACTCTTTTTTTTTTTTTTGAAACAAAAAGAATTACCACAACATGACTAAATGATAAAACAAAAATAAACTTTTTCTTTTCTCTTTTCTTTTTAAATGTTAATAAAAAAAATGACGATGCACGTAAAACTTTCAAGAGACGTTCATTGCCGGAAAATTACTTTTAAGGAAACTAATAGCCAGTTTTTCGAAACAAAAACAACCACCTAACAAGGCAAAAGAAAAACGAGAGTTTCATGCAACCATGTAAACTGACCAACAGATCAACAGGAGGCATACACAGGGTAAAAAACAGATCCAAGCAACAGAGGTTGACCAACAGGCTCTTAAACAGATCTGACTAGTGTGGCGCGACTATGGGCCTGCAACTCGCGCTAACAAAAGTATAGCGCGAGATGTATGAAAGCAGATCGCGCCCAGTAGCACGACCATTCAGAGGAAAAGTGCGCTGGCAGGGAACTGACAAGCAAAAATACAGGGGCGCGACTGAGAGCCTGAAACCCGCGCTAACCAGAATGTAGCGCGAGAGGTATGAAAACAGATAGCGCCCAGTAGCGCGACTGTCCAGACGAACAGCGCGCTGGCGCGAGCTTGCTTAGAAAAAATAATAAAAAGAACTAAACAAGGCCAGAGAATGAAAAAAAAAAAAAATAGTAAGGATTGCAGGCAAAGACAATGTTCAGATCAGACAATGACAGTAAAAAGACATGCAAAGCAAGACTTATACCATCTAGTTTGTAAATCACCCGGAGATAGACTGAAGAGGCGTTGATCTACTTCACTTCTGCATGGCGGAAGTGTTTCGAAGGCTGCCTGGCCGCTCTTCAGGCTCCGTCCTTGATTTAAAAATCAGACAATATAGCTTAAACAATCACCAGACAAACTCCCCAGCGGAGTCGCCAATTTGTTGCGGAGGTAAATCCCCTCTGCGGACAGAGGTGGATCCCACTAGCCCCACAGGGGTCTAGCAACAATCAATCACGCTGCATGCAAGTTTCTAGCTATATAATTTAAAAGTCGATCTAGGAGACCAACTTGGGATCCAACGCTTGTTTGTTGTGGGGGAAAGTGTCGCTCTTATCCTCTATCTCCGGCCGGTCGCTATTCGCACATAGATACCTGCACAAGTGAAGAATAAACCACAACAAGCATAAAATCCAAAAACATACAGCTATGTACCAGTCAAGCAAGATACAATTCACATATCACCGATGTAACACATGAATGAAACCATAATGACAGTCGCTTTGCATTAAATAGAAATGAGAGAAGAAATTACAACCACTTAAGGCTTGACACTGTAAAACTCCTCTAGCTGGGTGGGCAGTCAGTCCGACACATCTTGCAAAATCACTTTCTCTCTCAACAATCCGGCAGCATAACCTTACTTTCAACTTTTAGCTCAAAAAGTATCTCTCTCACACTAGCTTGTTTGCTCTTTTGCTTTTAGCCTCCAAAAACTAGCCCGTTCATTATGGGGAGACAGGCTTTTATAGATAAAGGGAGAGGAGATATACATTGTATGTGGACACATTCTGAGTTTTGGTAATGTCTCATAATAGCCATTGCCTTGGATAGAAAAGCCGAAACCCGGATGCTTCTGTGGGCTTTTTCCTTCAGGGAATTGAGTGAGTCGCAAGGGAAAAAGCTTTCTAGCGTGCGCTGGCCAGAAATCATGCCTAATTTGTGTGGCGCGGGCCGTGCTCTGGAACAGAGCGCTTATGGGCGCGCCCTCTTTGTAAGGACTGAGCCATTGGCGCGGGGTAATACACTGTGGGCCCGCGCTAATGGGAAAAAGGCATTTTTCAAGGCTAATCTTCAGAAGGTGTCTTCAGGGTTATTGAACTTCATACTCAGGAGGCCTCAATGCAAATGTTTTCAAGTTATGTCACTGGTCACAGGTCCGTAAATGTGTCCTCCAATGTGTGACAGTGGGGTGCGACAAGGACGGTGACCGACGGTGACAAATTACTGCGTAACAGTTCTTGTTAAGTCTTTTTTGCCAAAGGTTATAGAAGATTAAAATTAATGCTTTGGAGGAAAAGGTTAAATAAATTGAAGCCTTGGACTCCTTCCCGAAGTCCCAAAAATCTGTTATGAGAACTAGAAATGAATAATTATTGAAGGAGATGAAAGAATTAAAGAAAGAAAATGAAAGCATGATGATGTAATACAAGAAGTGTAGAATTAATTATGCCTATCTACAATCTGTAAAGAAATAACTCAAAAGAAAATTGAAAGAAATTCAAACCTCTGCTTGAAGACCAATATATATAGAAATAACTGAAGAGGGACTATCAATTTTGGTTTTTTGCAGGGGAGTGATAGGCAGTTATCTTGATTGTATGAGGACAATAACTAATTGGGATAGGGAAGATGTGAGGCCCGACAATTGTTTCACTTTTACCCTCATATATCCCCATTTTTATCTATTGTTTTACCATTTTGAACCTACCTTACCCTGCATATCCATATCTCTTTGGTGCAAAGTTGGAGAAATGTGTCTAAATAACATATTATTAAAAAGATGAAGGTATATCATTATTTCTACCTAAACTCCTTCATTTCTATTAATTTGCTAGGTTTTATGATGGTTAAAGGCTTGCTAATGAAGGTTTGTAGGTTCCTGCACCCTTTACACTAACCTTGCAACCAAAGTTTGATTACATGTTGACAATTTGATATTGAGACACCACGTGGACCCGCTAACTAGTAATCACTCCACACAACTATCGAAGGCCCACCTAAAACTTAGGTCAAGGATTTCATGATCAAAAGATGATTACAGTTGTTGGAGGCCGAGATTAGAGGAGATATTATGAGCTCTTCCTCGAATCATATCTGCATATTATATTAGTTATCTTATTGGTACATTAGATTGAGCCTCCCTCCCATGTTTGTTGTGATATTAATACTCATATTATATTTGTTATTTTTTACTATTACAACCTACAATTTTAATGTAACTAGTATAATAAATGAACCATGGCCCTTAGCCCTAGTTAACGATATTAATATAGTTCCATTTTGTTGGTTCAACATTCCTGTGTGTCACTCCCTCAACTAGCTAGACCTTGAGAATTTGATTTATCATTTAAAGACTAAGAAGGTTTAATATAAAGGACTCATATTAGGTTCTATTTCATTTATTTTTTCATTTTAATGTTTGATCTTGTCTCTATGATTTAAGAGTTTTACAAAGGGGATGAGCTTGTTGGTTTGGGCTGACCAATCCATCTCATCACCCTCTTTTCCTTATCTATTTGTTTAGTAGGTTGTATATCTATTGTTTTGTTTGATATTCACGATTTGGGTATGTTGACTAGAGTGGCTAATCTTAGATTTAAAGGTTTTCAGAGTGCAAACTATTTATTTTGTCCTTGATACATATTTGCTCATGTTTACATCATTTATATATCGTCATATATGGAGACAATGCACACATATATTTTTTATAAGCATTATATCTTTAAATCATTGTTAAGGTTGATTATTGTTTTGATGATATTCATAGGCTATGATATGATTCTCATATGTGCATTATATTAATTGAATGAAACCATATTTTGTTTCGTGATTTATCTATAGGGCATTGGACTCTGTTATATCATGGAGTGATTCATTGAAGCAAATTAAAAAGTTGCGTGGTTTGTTTTATGATAAAGAATTGCATATATAAATAAAATAATATTTTATCTCTGTTTGAGCCACTATATAGTTCTTATATGTGTGTTGCAGTGATTGTTTATGCCATTCTTCGTTTTATACTCAATAGTCATAGTCTATACTTAATGGTTATGATTTGAAGTGATTTTTTTACTAACCCTATGTTACGTCCCTATAATACTAGTGATTCCCCCATTACTATTGTCATTGTATCCCTTATTGTTATTGTTGTGCCCTGATTGTCCCCATATTATTATTATTGTGCCCCATAGAATCCCACTATTGTTATTTTTGTGTCTTTATATTATTATTGTTAGGTCAACTTTGGTTATATTGTGACCCCTTAGACTCCTATATATAGAAAGGAGGTTTTTTCATTTGAATCATCTAAGAATTGTTCATTTGTGTAATGTAAAGGATGTTTACCCCTCGAAGAGGCTTATTTCTAAGGTGTTGATCTATCATTTCTATCTTTTTGTGAGCTGGTTTCATAACATTTGGTGTCAGAACTTTGGATTATATGGTTTCACTGCTCCAAATAGGTCATTGTGGATTTTCACTATAACTTTTTTGCTACAAAGTTTCAGAAGTTAGAAAAAACCCATTTGAGACAGAATTGGTCAGAACCACAGGTCCAAAATTCAGATCTTCGGTCACTATAGTTTCAAAGATATAATCTGAGGAAGTTAGGGTTTTTGTAGACCCCCGAATTACATTCCAAACAGGTGACCTTGGGACAATCTTCATATACTTCACTCTAAGCATCAAATTTAATTTTTTTAAGAAGTTACAGAAAGAGGATAGACTTTAGTTTGTTGGATATCATTTTCAGATCTAAGGTTGAAACAGTGACCCGCAACACATCATACAAGTTCGCTCTACGGAACTAGTCTATAGTCAGGTCATCGTGGGAGATTTGGCATAACTCTTCATTGCAGAATCCAACCTTGATCAGACTTGCGGGGTTAGAAAGATTACTCAGAGACTTACCATAGGAATAAGTGTTAGACCTTGGAGATCTAAAATTACAGATATACATCATATTTAATATCGAGCTCCTACCAAATGAAAAAAGGTGTGTAGTTTTTCTTAAATTTTTGCATAATCTTGGTTTGAAAAATTAGTTTGGAGGAATTCAAAGGGCATAGTGAAGAATTATTATCGGCAATTGATGCCCCAAAGAAAGAAAATGGAAACACCTAGTGAGCCACCTGAAAGATCTAGCATGACTCATGAAGAAGAGGAATAAATGCAACATGATATATCAAAATTACAAGACCAAGTGCAACAAATTTCACTCACACAAAAAGTAACAGAAGCTAAGATGTATGGTGTGGAAGCTAAGATCGATGGTTTAAAGAAAGGTGTAGAAGCTAGGATGGGTGGTTTAAAGAAAGGTGTGGAAGCTAAGATGAATGACGTGGAAGCTAAGATGGATGGTGTGGAAGCTAAGATGGATGATATAAAGAAATTCATGGAAGATTTGAAGACACATTTGACAAATTTTCTACAAGAAATTGTTACTAATGGTGAAAGGGTAGTAAAGGAAACTCATGATGAGAACAAAATAAACGTTAATCATGATTTCATAGACTCTAACATTGGATCGATGAACCACTATGTTCCAAATATCGATATGAGGAAGTTCGATGGCAAGGATCCTAGAACATGGATACTATAGATGGAGCAATTTTTCGATCTCCATAATGTGAAAAACACACTAAAGGTACGCATTGTAACTTTATATTTGGAACCAAATCAGTTTGTATGGTTCATGGCTTTGCTCTCATAAACAAATTGTCACTTGGGCTATTTTTACGGATGAAATGATAGCACATTATGAGGATACAAAAAGAAACACTTTTTTTAGCCAATTGATAAATCTCAAACAAAAGGGTTCAATGATGGAGCACATTAAGGACTTCCAAAAATTGAATATAAGGATAAAAGATATTCTAGAGAAGCATAGGATTGATGTGTTCATAGGGACTTTAAAAGATAACATCCACCATGAGGTTTTCCTTTGGGAACCAAATTCATTGGAGAAGGCATTTAAGTTGGCAAGAAAAATGGAAAGCAAAATTATGGCAACAAGGAAGCCTACCACTCACAACCATAAAGATGGAAGTGTTGTTGACCCTAGCCATACACAACCTACAAGGTTGACACCAAAACAATTGGAAGAAAAAAGATCAAAAGGGTTTTTTTAGAGTTTTGATAGAAAATACACTAAAGGTCATAAGTGTGCTGAGAAAAAATTATTTTACATAGATTGTGAAGAGGAGGAAGAAAAGGAACAAGAAATGTCAAAAGAAGAGGATATACACTAGGAACAAACCCTAGAAAAAGAAGAAATGAATCCAGCCATATCTTGTAATGGATTGGCTGGAATTACCACTCCTCAAACTATCAAGATAGAAGGGCATATCAAGAAGAAAAAGGTAATAGTGTTGATTGATTTAGGGAGTACCCATAATTTTATTCATTGTAAGATAGCCAAGGAATTGAATTGCTTGCTATATCTAGCACCAGAGTGTCAAGTGATGATTGCAAGTGAAGGAACCATAAATTGCTCAGGAAAGTGCCATAACATCAAGATTTCCATGGGAGAATATGTATTGAATGGCCCAATGCTTTCCATTCCAATGGGTGGTGCTAATGTACTAGGAATCCAATGGTTACAACCCTTCAGTACAATAGATTTTAACTTTCAAGAACTTGTCATGAAATTCTCTTCAAAAGGAAAGGAAGTTGAATTAAGGTGTATCACAGGGAAATCAGGAAAGATAACCAACTCTAACAGAATGATAAAGCTTCTAAAGAAATAACATAGAGGCATAATTGCACAATTATGTTCACTAGATATTTCCACATCGAAATCATCCATTTCTCCAGATCTCCAAAAAGTCTTGGACAATCATTCCAAGGTATTTGAGACTTCCAAAGGCCTCCCACCTATTTGTGATCATGATCATGCTATTAATTTGATTCGAGGAAGTGTTCCTCCAAACATCACGCCTTATATATATCCGTATATCCAAAAGAGTGAAATTGAATGTATGGTTACAGAAATGCTAGAGGCTGGTATAATACAGCCTAGTTAATGTTCTTTCTCCACTCCAGTAGTATTCGTTCACAAGAAGGATGGATCATGACGCATGCGTCTAAATTATAGGGAGTTCAACAAGCTCACTATTAAATATAAATTTCCCATTCGTGTCATTGATGAATTATTGGATGAATTGCATGGATTAATTTACTTCACCAAGTTGGATCTTCGTTCAGGATATCATCAAATCAGAATGAAGACTGAAGACATTCCGAAAACAACATTTAGAACTCATGAGGGTCATTATGAATTTTTGGTCATGCCTTTTGGCCTTACTAATGCACCTTATACATTTCAAGGTTTTATGAATTCCATTTTCAAACCCTGCCTTAGAAAATTTGTGTTAGTATTTTTTGATGATATACTAATCTACAGTAAGTCTTGGAAGGATCATATATAACATGTTGACATGGTGCTCAAACTATTAGAGGAGAAGCAATTATATGCAAAAATCTCCAAATGTTTCTTTGGAGTACAAGAGGTGGAATATCTAGTTCATATTGTATCTCATGAAGGTGTTAAGGTAGACACTAGAAAAATTAAAAACATTAAAGAATGGAAAATCCCCACATCCATAAAGCATCTACGAGGATTTCTTAGGTTGATAGGATATTATCATAAGTTTGTTAAGAATTATGAGAGAATAGTAGCACTTCTAACAACATTATTGAAGAAAGATGCATTTTCATGGACTCCAGAAGCAACAAAGTCCTTTGAACATCTTAAAGAGGCAATGTGCCAAGCACCAGTCTTAGCTACACTCGACTTCACAAAAACCTTTATTGTGAAATGTGATGCCTCAGGAAATGGAATTCGTGTTGTTTTAATGCAAAAAGAAAGACCCATTACTTTTGAAAGTCGTCCAATCAAAGGAAAGTATTTACACAAAGCTATTTATGAGAAGGAAATGTTGGAAATACTACATGCACTTAAGAAATGGAAACCCTACCTAATGGGAAAACACTTCAGGTAAAATATCATGAAGTCTTAAATACCTTTTATGAACAAAGATTATCTGCGAAGGAGCAAAATGGGTCACAAGATTTGGGTTAAACTTTGAAATCATCTACAAAAAAGGGAAGAAAAATGTTGTGGTAGATGCACTCTCAAGAAAGGATGAGGATGTGGAAGCATTCCTTTGTGCCATTTCTATTATCCAACCAGATTGGATAAATGAAGCAAGGGATGAATGGAAGAATGACGAGGAAGTGTGGGCACTCATTCAAAAGATAAAACAAGATCCCAGTACATCTGATACATTTAGTCGGAAAAATGATTCATTATGGTACAAGGATCGGCTATACCTTTGTAACAATCCCCAACTCAAACAAAAGATTCTTAGGGAATTGCACACCTCTCCCTTAGGAGGGCACTCAAGATTTCTAAAAACCTACCATAGGGTCAAGAAGGATTTTTTTTGGGATGGCCTTAAATCGGATATTCAAAAGTTTGTGGTGGAATGTTTGGTTTGCCAACAAAATAAAGTTGAAACAATTAAGACCCCACGACTATTACAACCTTTATCCATTCCAATCCAACGTTGGGAGGAAGTTTCAATGGATTTTATCACAGGTTTACCCAAGTCTAAAGGAAAGAGTGTTATCATGGTGGTAGTTGTTAGACTTACCAAGTATGCACACTATTGTGCATTATCTGATCCATTTAAAGAAGGTACAATTTGTACTGCATTTATGGAAACAATTCAAAAGCTACATGGAAACCCAAAGATCATTGTAAGCAACAGAGATCCCATTTGCACTGGAAATTTTTGGACAAAATTATTTTCTTGTCTTGGTACTCAGTTAGCTCATAGCTCATCTTACCATCCTCAATCTGATGGGAAAACTAAGATAGTAAACAAATGTTTGGAAGGATATCATCATTTCTTTGTATCTGATAAACAAACACAATGGGTCAAATCGTTGCCTCTAGATGAATGGTGATATAAACTTCCTTCCATACTGCAACAATTAAGACCCCAAGACTATTACAACCTTTATCCATTCCAGGCCAACGTTGGGAGGAGGTTTCAATGGATTTTATCATAGGTTTACCCAAGTCTAAAGAAAAGAGTGTTATCATGGTGGTAGTTGTTAGAATTACCAAGTATGCACACTATTGTGCATTATATCATCCATTTAAAGAAGGTACAATTTGTACTGCATTTATGGAAACAATTCAAAAGCTACATGGAAACCCAAAGATCATTGTAAGCGACAGAGATCCCTTTTTCACTAGAAATTTTTGGACAAAATTATTTTCTTGTCTTGGTACTCAGTTAGCTCATAGCTCATCTTACCATCCTCAATTTGATGGGCAAACTAAGATAGTAAAAAAATGTTTGGAAGGATATCTTCGTTGCTTTGTATCTGATAACAAACACAATGGGTCAAATGGTTGCCTTTGGACGAATGGTGGTATAACACTTCCTTCCATACTGCAACAAAAATGACACCATTTATGGCACTTTATGGATATCATCTACCATCCATCACATCATATTTAAGAGAAAATTCTAAGGTTCAAGTAGTGGAAGATCACATCAAGCATCAACAAGAAGTTCTCCAACTCTTAAATGATAACCTCACCTTGGCACATAATAGAATGAAATAGCAGGCAGATCAACATTGCACCGAAAGAAGTTTTAATGTAGGTGATTGGGTATTCCTATGGCTACAACGATATAAAAAAAGGCCCATCAAGCAAGCTAAGAAGGATAATAAATTTTCACCAAAGTATTATGGTCCATACAAGGTGTTGCAAAAGATAGGTACTATGGCATACAAATTGGAGCTTCCTGCAACTTCCTGAGTGCACCCAGTTTTCCATGTTTTATGCTTAAATAATGTTATAGGTGACAAGCTTCCAATTCAAACTATATCGACAAAACTTGATACGGAAGGAAACATCATATTGGAACCTGAAGCAGTCAAAGAAACAAGAACTCGACAACTACGAAATCGACCAATTTTAGAGTATCTCATCAAGTGGAAGAACTTACCCATTGAAGATTCCACATGGGAGGATGAGAATTTTATACGGAAGCATTCGGAACTACTCAAGCATTAACGACAACACTTTTTTGAAGGAGAGGGGCATGTTAGGTCCTTATAATACTAGTGATTCCCCATTACTATTGTCGTTGTATCCCTTATTGTTATTGTTGTGCCCCTATTGTCCCTATACTGTTATTATTGTGCCCCATAAAATCCCACTATTGTTATTTTTGTGCCTTTATATTATTATTGTTAGGTTGGATTTGGTTATATTGTGACCCCTTAGACTCTTATATATAGACAGGAGGTTTTTTCATTTGAATCATCTAAGAATTATTCATTTGTGTAATGTAAAGAAGATTGCCCCCTCGAAGATGATTATTTCTAAGGCGTTGATCTATCATGAGATCTAGAAGCTCTTTGTCAAATCTATGATAGAAGAGCGACATATCCACTTCGATCTAGGTCCACTATCGAGTTATAGATCAACAGAAAAGGACTATCAATATATGGTAACCCTCTGTTAAATAACAAATCAGAATTGACCAAATCTATTCGAGTTTAGAGCATGTAACTAATAATAAGGAATACATTAAGTTTAATTATAATTTTGAGTGTGGATTGAACTGATATTTGTTAATAGCATTGAAACTTCTCATTCTTTAATTTGGAAACCTATGTATACCAGAACATAATACATATATGTTATTAGTTGGCTTGTGAAGTTCAAAGATTAACAATTGTGATACTCTAGCTTATTTAATGGTTTTCCTTTATTGCAATGTTGCATATTCATTCCACAAGGATTACAGTTAAGGAATTTGTCTGTACGAGAATATTTTATTATCATTGAAAGTTATAATTTATAACTTCTTTCAAGTCATTTTAAATGCATTAATAGTTTCCAACCTTGAAAGCTACATAGAGCCCTTTCCTTGATATACTCCTTGTGTGTTTCTTTTATAAATGAATAATTTCAAGAAATAATTTTTGATTGAGGTAATAAGTTTATTGGTTTTTGAAGAGTTGAGAAATTGCATGTGAATTGTGGGAGAATAGTTAGAATTAGATCTTAGTAAGAATCATTTTCATCTGATACATTTAAAGTTTGTTAGTACAAATAGTGCATCATATTTGAAGTGGGTGTGCCATAAATAGATTTGGAAACTAATTTTTTTTTATTAGGTTTGCACATAGTTACACAGAGAGTGTTCAATAGCATTATGCACAGTATCACAATAGCCTTGGTATTTTTAGTTCTACATTGAATATGAGAGTGTTTGTCTCACATTCCAAAGTGGATTGTCTAGGAGTTTAATTGTCTTGCTTATTAGTAGTTAGAGACAATATTTCCATTTGAATTTTTCAGTTTCATTAATAGTCAAAGCTTAGGTTTCCAATTGCTTTTTAACTAGTGTTTGGTTCTTTAATAAACCATTTTATTACAAGAGATAGACCATGAGTTTAACAAGTGTTTGAATGATTTTAAAGGAGTTTTGAAGCATAGGATTGAATAGTGTTTTGTTTTTTAGGAACTCAGAGTCTCTCTCGTGAATTTCTAGTGTCGCATCTTGAAGTATACAGACTCTAGATTGATATTAAATGTTGGATCACTAATATAACAAATACTACAACTAACAAACACTCACATTTAACTTGCAATAAATCCATACAATACTTAACAATAGCGTTGTAGTTTTTTTAACTTGATTTGATTGAATATCTTAAGAATAGAAGATCAAAGAGATCCAAAATCTCATAGAAAATCATCTAGAAATATCTTTAAAATAGTAATAACAGATATGGTAATTTTAATTCACACACGAGGGATTCACTAGGGAGGAATACAATACCACGTGCATTCATATTGGAAGATATATATTGAGGAAAAAATGACATAATGTATTGATCATATAATTGGGGTTAAAGGGTTTTTATATTGGCAGGTATAAAAAATGGAGCTCAAAGGCAGTGAAAAAATATAAAGGGGTATAAAAGATGTTAATGAAAAAATGGGTACCTACAATATCTAGTGAAATTAGGGGTTTTTTAAATTGGGAAGGTGTATTGGGCTTGTATTGGTATGGGGTTAAATACTGTGATTTTTGGAGGTATTTTCCAATATGTAGTCAAATTAAGGGTATTGTTTAATATGCCACAAACACATGCGATATGTCAAAGAATAATTGAGTGAAGCCCATGTTCTCACACATGAACGACTAATTATTTTTAAATTTCGACTCTATATAAACTATTAGAAACTATTAGTTAAGTGGGAGTAATTATATCTAACACCATCTTAAGTTTAATTATGACCATTATTTCCTATGGGTTCAAGTCTAAGATAAGCTTCTTATAATACTTTAGACTAACTCAAAATGTTCTTTTATATTAACATATTAGTGCAGGTTGTCCTCGGTGCTATGTATACAATATTTTTCTTCATTTTTCTCCAAAATTTCTATTCTACATATATTTCCTTTGTATTTAGTTTCAACTTTACTCTAGTATTAATTTTCAATATATCATTATCTATACTATCATATTCATATAATTATTGTTCTTCATATGCTTGTACCTCAACTACTAATTAAATATCTTGCTAAGCTCTATCAGTTCGACAACAACATTTTCATTTTATTTTATCTAGTTTTCCTCTACTGCAATAACTTTAACAAAGTTGATGGTTTCCTTTATATTTTCTACAATTTAATGACTTTAATGGTTTCCTTTATATTTTCTAAACTTCAACTAATTTGATGGTTTCCTTTATATTTTCTATTCCTTTTACTACTATAGCTATAACTTCCTTTCCATATATATTTTAGCTCAAGCCACTCTTTAAGAAAAGTTAATTCAACCTCATTATCAAATTCAACTTTTACTACTATGTTCTCACCTACTATGTTGCAAATGAAGTTTCTATCCTTTTCAGATTTAATTTATTCACTCCTCTTTGTCTATTTCTTGTGCAACATCACGTAGCTTTTTCTGTAATTTCTTTAAAAAAAATCGATATTGATTTGAGGAAAATTGGGCTCTCCATTTCTTGTATATCTTGTGGTGCTTCCACAATATCTCTTATCATTTTTGGATTGTTAAAATTGTAGGTTTTAACCCTGTACAAAAATGACCTCCATACAAATTCTAAAAATAGAAAATAAACAATGGCTAGCGCATAACACATAAAACAAATATACACAAACATTTCCCCCTGGATCCAAAAACCAGGACTACCAGATTGATTATTCATTATGTTCCTTTCAATGTTACAATACATATATATACATGTCGAAGCATCCATAAACCTCAATCCATTAACCCTTCATTAGAATATAATCATAGTTCCCTTGATCGGATCTACAAAATACCATGGACCGAAAACCATGCATAAAACCATAGGCAGGTTCGCCCACCTAATATAGGGTCCAAAATTTTTTTCCTAGGGCACTACCTCGAACCCCATGCAGGCGTGACTCCCCCCCGCTATGCCTCGTGCAACGAAAGGGGGGCTCCACCCTCCCTCTAACCCCTCGACTTAACTACTGGGCCTAGTCATTGAAAGAATATAACACAAGCCACACAAAACTATGTTCCCTCTTCTATCACAATAGTCCCTTCATCAATTGCAATGCTCTACTCATAATTGGTGTTGCTCTTCCTTTCATTATAATTGTATGCCATTTTTAGAATGTTCCAAAATTCTATGTACTTAGTTATTGCTGCAATCTTGGGACTAAGGTTTCCATCCAAAAATCATTGAATGAGAAACAATGTTGTTGCGTCATCCTTTTTGTTGACTTTAAACTAATCCTTCTCATCCTTCTCATCTTAACTTATGGTTTTATTAACTACTTAATTTCAATGTTCTTCCAACCCATTCAATACAATATGTCATAAATCTCCCTCACTTATTCTAACTTCAAGACTCTTAGAACCCATTCATTACCATATCTCATATAAATATTTTGTACTTAATCTCTTTCTATCGTAAAACTCAAAAATAAAAATGAAAATAGTTTAGAAAATGAATAATAATAATATATTGCACACCATAACAATATCTCTCATTCTTAGTATCCCTTGCAATGGTAGGTTATAACGCATTGGATATGCGTTGAAATTTAACTTCTACTTATTATACCAAAAAATTAAACAAACGAGTTGTAATATTAACATTATAAAAAATAAAAAATTATTTTTCAAAATTGATTTTTTAATTTGTAATTGGGATCTCATCTTATTGGGCGATGATTATAGGCTTGTACTGAAAAGATCCACCACCAACATCGCACCGCTAACTCCAGCGTTCATGAATGACAAGAGCTAACCAGGCTATTATATGGTTTTTAATGCACTCTATAGAGGCTTTACCATATATACATGCTTATGCCATCTATCATTTCTGAGGAGCTAGATGACAATTTTTTCTGAAAATGGATGACCCACCACTTCCGAGCAGGCACCTGCTGTGCTGGGGGCATTTTCAAACCAATGCTCAATCATTTTGGCCCCAAACATTCCTTTGCTTCATTCGCACTCCAGAAACAGGTCCTCCCTAACCCTCTCGAGCTCACGGTGTTGAATCCTTTATGAAGACAATTTTTTTAGGATGGGTTAATTTATCTCTTTCCGTGGCCCAAGAGGAACTCTGCCAGACCGAACCCCACTATAATTACACAGAGATCTGGAGCAGACCGTGGTCCCTGAGCTAAAAACACCAATAGTTTTGAAGAGTTTAAACGAATTGCAAGAGCGGAAGAAACCCAATAATAACGCGCACATCGATTATTCGTATGATGGATAGCCCTATAGCCGGATAAGTGCTCGATAAGAAGCTAGTTTCTCAAATCAAAACTAGAACAGCATAGCTCAGTGATTTGCAGGGATCTATAATCTATCTCTATTGAATTGTCTTCGTAATGGATTCAACACGGTGAGTGGACCTGCGAGGTGAGCCAACATTATGAGCAGGAGAAATGCATGCTCGAGAGGGTTGGAGAGGACCTTTTATGGGAGTGCGAAGGGAGCAAATGAATGTTTGGAGTGAGTGATCATTTAAAGATGTCTTAGAGTTGGTTTGAAAATGCCTCAGCACAGCAGGCTCCAGCTCGAAGGTGGTGGGTCACCTGTTTTTGGAAAACATTGTCGTAGAGCTCAGAGAGACACCATGGATGACATAGGCATGTATGTATAGTGAGATCACTATTAGGTATATTAAAAGCCCGATAACAAACTAGTTAGCTCTGGCCTGAATAAATAGGGGAGTGATATGGTACACTCCCTTTATGTACAATGTATTTATATGTCAAGAAGAGTCAATTAATGTGTCAATATAGAGGCAAGGACAACCAAACCTAATATTAAAAGTAGTCATCACACCTATCATCGTGTATGAGTTGTGATGATTATAATAATCGATAGATGGTAAGGACAAATCTTTCTAGGAAGAAATTCACTCCTTGCAAGTCTGATTGCTCCTTGCAAGTCTGATTGACATGTTTTTAACTGAATGAATAAAGTTGAACTTTTCGTCGTTTGAATTCCGTATAATTTTTTATTAAATATTATTTTTAAATTTCTTGTTATTATGCCAATAGGCCTTCCTTTTGACTCAGTTCACCCCCAAATTTTATCTAGCCTTTTCACTATAATTTGACACCTTTCTCTTTCGGTGGTGGCGCGATGAGCCAAATCGATGTCGGGCAGGAGTTTGGACATCTATTCCACTTCATCGACATGTGTTTAACTGTATTGCGTCAGTCTTCAATTACGAGCAATTGGTGGACATTTTAATCATGGGTGGAGTGTTCCCGCTGAATGAGAATCGTCATCTGCGCTATTACAGGTAAACGCTTTCACTATGTTGTGTTGTGGATGATGTTAGAGGAGAGCTTGTATAAGGTAGGAATTTAAGAATGCAAAAGACATGGGCAGTTTAGTCTGAGAAACCAAGATTGGTTCTCTACATATTTTTGTAAATTGTTAAAGCAGTTTTGAAGACATGTGTCCGACAAAGTTTTCGGTTCATGAAGTACAGAAGATCACTTCTTGAACATCAGGCTAGAAAATGCTAAAGGCATGGTGGAAATATCCTCATTTGTAATGAAGGTGAACAATCATCAATTAAGATTGTTCCTATAGAGCATGAATATTGTCGACTAGAGGCGGTATCTTATATTATTTTCTTTCTCAAGGTCATGCATTCGGAAAATTTCATATTGCTTTATTGTGCAAGCGATGCTTATAAATTTCAGAAATTGAGTGTTTTTTTACATGATATAGATATTGCATTTAGCTCTACATATTATGTAAAATGATGTAATATAGTAACTAGTGGGTCATTGAAAATAATTTTTAGACTTAATTTGTAGTGCAAAGGGTTAAGACTATCACTAACATTGTTATTTTTATTTGACTTACAGTTTGAAGATTGTACATTTGAGTGGATTTGATGCAGGAGCATCTGGACACCTCAATGAAAGGAAGTTAGAGAAAGAGGACAGCTGGACAACCCTATGGACACCCAGGCCAATCTTGAACAAGATTCGGTTAAAAAACTAATTTTAGTTAAAAATCAGTTAAAAAAACTGTATGCATGTGTAATAAAAAGTGAAAGATTCATGGGTGAATCAGGAAGAAAGAGAGAGAAAAGAAAAATTGTGCGTGTGAGAAAGGGCAAAATGTAGTTGCTCGAGAAATTCTGGATTAATGCTGAGATGCCTTAAAATTGTATTCTGAGTTGTAAATAATGAAAATGATTTTTGTGAATTTATGTCTCTGTTTTTCTTTGAATCGTTTCCGGTTTTCTTTTCAGCAGAAAATGCAAATATGAATGTCATAGAATGTGGATGTCCGTGTGCATGATTTTGATTTTGTTTTGGATGAGGCAGACTAAGAATGCGAGAAAAGAATGGCTGCTGAGGAAGTTCATGGAGAAGAACTTCAAGCTAGAAGATGAGCTCAGAATGAGAACGAGGGTCGGTTGAGTTTTGGTGACCAGTCAAGGATGACAACAACGACAATGACTCCAATCCAGCGGAGCAGAGGCTCTATGCAAGAGTAAATGTGAGCAGCGTGAGTAAATGTGAGCAGCGTTTGCGATCCGGTTGTCAGGTCGACGAATACCAAGAAAGGAAGTTGGATATAAGTAATTGAAGGGACGTGGGAAAAGAAGGCAATATAAAGATCCAACGAAGAAAAGTCCAGGAGTCTAAGACGTCCCTAAATGGCTGGTTCATCCTCACCGTAAATACTCTGCCAACGAAGGAGACGAGCATCCTGAAGGGGCATGAAGGTGCAGTGTTGGCTGTGCGCTTCATTACAGTTGGAAAATACTGTCTCAGTTGCGGTAAAGACATGACTATTCGCCTCTAGAATTCCCACAGGGATTTTGACATCAAAATGTACAAAGCCCATACCAGAGAAGCTCGGGATGTTCATGTTACTCGAGACCAGTGTTTCAATAGATTGGATTCATGCCTTGGGTGTAGCTGGAAGAAGTCGAAGGGCTATTGTTGGCGGCGTTGAAGTGAAGCCTGAATCGGTTGGCTGGTAGAGATTCTACTACAAATCTGCTTGGGAGTGGTAGAGAGCATTTGGCTGAAGGGGTTGATGAATCTGTTAAGGGCGAAGAGCCTGAAGAAAAGCCTAACCATGGATTTGCCGCAGCGGCGAGCGAAATTGAAGTTTCAGGCATACGGGATGGATTTGTCTGATCCGAGCTGGACTGCGGTCGGCCAGAAATTGGAGGTGGCAGAGAAAAAGATAACTCCAGAAGAGCCTACTGTGATGTCTGGAAAATGTAAGTCTATCATGAAGCAGATCCTTTCCTTGTCTGATGATGATGATCCGTAAGAGTTGCTGACTCAATTGAGGAAATAGGCGTGGCGGTTTTTTGAAGAAAACCCCGGTTGTGCTGCCTGGCGAAAGTTTCTTGTGGTTGGATCATTAGGAAGTGGTGCGCAGTTATGTTGAGAAGATTGGGAGAAGTTTCTGAAAGGCTTTGTGGGCCCATAACCCACAGGCCCCAAGATCAGATTTGAAGAAATCTCGAAAATGAAGAGCCCCTGAGTTGGTTTCCAGCAAGGGGGTTTCCTCGTTTTCATCAAGTGGTATCAGAGCGGGAAAGATTTCCTGCGGAGAGTTTTTGCATGCGAAGAAGGGAGGCATCAGGAAGAAGAGGTACAGTTTGTTTGTTTGTGAAGGTGAGAAGATAGTAGCCAACCTGGAGCAGGAGTGCTCAATTGGTTCGAGAGGAGAGAACCGCAGAGATGCCGGAAGGACCGAGCTCGGGAGAGAAGCTTGGTAGGGCATCTAATAGCAGGGATCTAATAGCAGGGAGGACTTGCTATGGCAGAGGTTTGGTTGCAGCTCACAGAAGGCAGTTCCACTGAAGAAGTGAAACAGTGGGTAGAATTGCTAATGCTAAAGAAACGCATATGACCAGGAAGTCATAATTTTGTACCTCGGGAGCATATGACCAGGAGGTCATAATTTTTGTACCTCGGGAGTCTGATGCAGGAGCATCTGGACACCTCAATGAAAGGAAGTTAGAGAAAGAGGACAGCTGGACAACCCTATGGACACCCAGGCCAATCTTGAACAAGATTCAGTTAAAAAACTAATTTTAGTTAAAAATCAGTTAAAAAAACTGTATGCATGTGTAATAAAAAGTGAAAGATTCATGGGTGAATCAGGAAGAAAGAGAGAGAAAAGAAAAATTGTGCGTGTGAGAAAGGGCAAAATGTAGTTGCTCGAGAAATTCTGGATTAAGGCTGAGATGCCTTAAAATTGTATTCTGAGTTGTAAATAATGAAAATGATTTTTGTGAATTTATGTCTCTGTTTTTCTTTGAATCATTTCCGGTTTTCTTTTCAGCAGAAAATGCAAATATGAATTTCATAGAATGTGGATGTCGGTGTGCATGATTTTGATTTTGTTTTGGATGAGGCAGACTAAGAATGCGAGAAAAGAATGGCTGCTGAGGAAGTTCATGGAGAAGAACTTCAAGCTAGAAGATGAGCTCAGAATGAGAACGAGGGTCGGTTGAGTTTTGGTGACCAGTCAAGGATGACAACAACGACAATGACTCCAATCCAGCGGAGCAGAGGCTCTATGCAAGAGTAAATGTGAGCAGCGTTCGCGATCCGGTTGTCAGGTCGACGAATACCAAGAAAGGAAGTTGGATATAAGTAATTGAAGGGACGTGGGAAAAGAAGGCAATATAAAGATCCAACAAAGAAAAGTCCAGGAGTCTAAGACGTCCCTAAATGGTTGGTTCATCCTCACCGTAAATACTCTGCCAACGAAGGAGACGAGCATCCTGAAGGGGCATGAAGGTGCAGTGTTGGCTGTGCGCTTCATTACAGTTGGAAAATACTGTCTCAGTTGCGGTAAAGACATGACTATTCGCCTCTGGAATTCCCACGGGGATTTTGACATCAAAATGTACAAAGCCCATACCAGAGAAGCTCGGGATGTTCATGTTACTCGAGACCAGGGTTTCAATAGATTGGATTCATGCCTTGGGTGTAGCTGGAAGAAGTCGAAGGGCTATTGTTGGCGGCGTTGAAGTGAAGCCTGAATCGGTTGGCTGGTAGAGATTCTACTACAAATCTGCTTGGGAGTGGTAGAGAGCATTTGGCTGAAGGGGTTGATGAATCTGTTAAGGGCGAAGAGCCTGAAGAAAAGCCTAACCATGGATTTGCCGCAGCGGCGAGCGAAATTAAAGTTTCAGGCATACGGGATGGATTTGTCTGATCCGAGCTGGACTGCGGTCGGCCAGAAATTGGACGTGGCAGAGAAAAAGATAACTCCGGAAGAGCCTACTGTGATGTCTGGAAAATGTAAGTCTATCATGAAGCAGATCCTTTCCTTGTCTGATGATGATGATCCGTAAGAGTTGCTGACTCAATTGAGGAAATAGGCGTGGCGGTTTTTTGAAGAAAACCCCGGTTGTGCTGCCTGGCGAAAGTTTCTTGTGGTTGGATCATTAGGAAGTGGTGCGCAGTTATGTTGAGAAGATTGGGAGAAGTTTCTGAAAGGCTTTGTGGGCCCATAACCCACAGGCCCCAAGATCAGATTTGAAGAAATCTCGAAAATGAAGAGCCCCTGAGTTGGTTTCCAGCAAGGGGGTTTCCTCGTTTTCATCAGGATTTACAAGCCTTGGTCTAAAAAACCTTATGATCTCGAGGCTCTCCAATATATAAGTTTGCTAGATGTAGATATGGATATTCAAATGTTGAAGTCTCATGGTTGGTCCCTGTCTCCAGCATGTTCTATTGTACTGCAAATTTCAACAATGTTGCTTAAGAAGGGTGCATCAATAGGTCTTACTCCATATGATATTCCTTGTATGATGTGTAGAGAGTCCCTAAAGAAGCCGTCAATGATTGAGAACATTATGGAGGAGGGAAAGTAATTATTAGAGGATGGAGTGAGTTTCCATTCTTGAAAGTGGTTTATGAGATCATGGATTTCTACATCAAAAAAGAGAAGTGTACCCAGTAATAACATTTAGTTTCACACTATTTTTATTTCCTCTTAATTAAAGAAGGTTTATTAAAGTGGCGGCCATGATTATATCCTCTTGTCCACAGTTTCTTAAATTTATAGTGTGTATTGTCTTGAAACTCTATCTTTGGCTGGACTAAGTTACAAGGAAATAGAATAGATAATGTGACCTGGTTGGATCCATTAAGACCTACTTTGTTTTGGTCTATGAGTTATGGAACCAATGATAGTATCCATAACTTAATAGTATACTTTGGAGTTGTATATTTGTTTCATAAATATGAAGGCAAGCTAAATTGCTTGTATTATTGATTTACCCTAAGTATTTTGGAAGCTATATAATGTCTCTGTTGTTGTCAATGAGTTATGGTACCATTAGTAATAACCTCACCTTAATATTATACTTTGAGTTACTATATTTGTAGCATAAATATAAAGGCAAGCTAGGTTCACTGTACTAATTGAAGTACATAAAGTATTTTGGAAGCTATATAAATTGGATTAGTTTTCAAATATGCATTTTTCTCACTAGCTTCTTATGAAAATTAGGGTTTCTTAAAATAATATTTTTCCATGACAGATCAATTACCTAGTTCAATGCTTAGTGTAATAATGTCCAAAGACTTATTTCTATGTATGGAAATTCTACAAGTAAAATAATAATTTTCCATCTAAAATATCAATTACCAAGCTCAATGTTTACAAGGACAATGTCCAAGTACTTGTTTCTATGTGCAATAATTCTACATTTCAGTTTATAATAATGACTCATGAGGTAGAATAGGAATGGAAGTAGGCCACAATAAACATTAATAGATAATAAAAGAAGATGAGTATAAATTGGATAAACATTCTAGATTCATCTTTAGTTCCAATATATTTAGATAGTAAACACTTATTTCAAGAAAAAAAAGTTGTTATTCATTTTTATACATCTCATGGATCTAAACATATTTATCTTGTTCAGTTTGACATGGGAAATGTTGTCAACTTGTGAATCTTGATCTTTGATATTAACCTTGTTTCTTATATCTTTTATAATATTATCTAGATTAATATAATAATATTTAATTAATGATCATCTAAACTTTTTAGGAAACATGAACCAATATTTAATTCTGGGTCTATCAAAACTTTGAGAAACATCAACTTTTGCATTCTAAAAAATTTTTGCACCTTAAGCATTTTGTTTCCTCTGAATGCTTGATAGATTTGGCTGGTAGATATGTATATAAATGTTTAGGGCATGCAAATATCCATATATTATTGAAAGAATTTTTATATTTTGGTCAGCATCATCATAGCTACCACAAGCACTAGTTAACTTCAAAATTATGTTGATTTCATATCCAAACACCCACTATAATAATATCCAGAAACGAACAAAATAATACATCCAAGAACAAGAACATTTCACAGAAAATCAATTTATCTCATAATTTATGACATTTTTAGCATAATTACCTTTCCTCTATTTTTTAGTAGGTTTTGAGATCAATTTTAACGTGGATATTTTCCCTTCCTCTCTTTCTTGACCAATTTTGAAGATCAAGTATAAGGTGATCAAAATTTTCAAGTATAAGGTGATCAAAGTTTTCCCTTGCTAAAGATGGAGGTAGAGCCACAACCGTATTATTCTTGGTGGTTGAATAGTGACAACAATCCCAAGAAATTTGTATTGCATTAAAAACTCTAACAGGTTTGTTAAAAGGCATTTTTTTTTTCTATTCTATTCTCATTTCTGCTTTAACAGGAGAGATTCGGATATAGGGGAAGCTCTGGTAATCACTGATTTCCTTCTTAATTCACAACATGGGAATTTCTTACCATTGATGCATTACCGGATTAGAAAACTATTCCTCTAGATTTGAGAATTTTTGAATTCAGTTATATTGCTATTGTTTATAGATATTGCATTGATTTGGAAAACCTATATAACAAGACTAAAGCTATGTTGAGCCTCATACAAGAAGAAGCAGATTCATTTGTGAAGCGAGCATATATGTTCTACAATCAGTTTTTCTCTTGAAAAAAAAATAAAAATAATAAAATCATAATAAAATATATATATATATATATATATATATATATAGATATATATAATAATCTTATGTAGAGACAATTATTGCTTTATATTGAAAATAAAAAAAATGTGGACATAATTATTTCTTTATATTGAAAATAAAAATTTGGATGAATATGCAAAGATGTCAAAATTTAGATGAATATGGGAAGATGCCAAATCTTCGATGAATATGAAAAGATAGCCAAATCTTCCATGAAAATGGAAATATGTCAAATCTTCTCATTACATGATGAACTCTCCATCATTTACAATTGAATATATAAAAACTACTTGTGGTTAATTGAATTTTACTAGACTATCTCAATTCTTAGGATGTTATACTTAAATATGAATGGAATGTTTATGCTTAGTGATTTGATTCCCAGATGTATATTTTCTAACCCTTTGAATTTTAACTTTTAACCTTTTACAAGAAGGCATGTGTTTTTAACGATTACAATCACTCAATGTGTATTTAAAATGGGTGTAGTTTAACTAATAGATAAAATAGTTGTTTTTGGTTGTAATCTAGCAATGAAATTTTTAACCACAATATAATTTTTTTTTTTTAGCATAAATGAATCCATGACACACTCAAATTTTGAAAATTAAACAACTTGAACTTATGAATTTAAAAATCCATACATAATTTTGAGCAAAATTAACTATCAAAATGCCAAAAAAAGATCATCTCATCTATTAGTTACTCTACTTAATATGACATAATTAGTTTACTCTCATTGATTTTTAGAAGGAATTAACATTTTGAGTGTATACTATTTAATGTTCTAGCATTAGATTGTAATGAGATTCAAGAATGCTTTTATTAACCAACTCTGATATACTTGCACAGTATAAACTTGAGAAAAAAATACAAAAAAATTCTTAAATTTAATGTCTCAATTGCTATTTGCTTGATTATCAAAATTAAAGTACAACTTTTGCAATTTAAAAATCTTATCGACATCTCTTTGCACTTTTGGGGCAATTGCTAGTTATTTATTATGGCTGCATTATAACATGCTATAACATGATATAAGAATGAAATAAGAATGGTTGCATTTCCAATACATCATTATAGTTACTACTATCTAGCCTAAAATGATCTTTGATTTATTATATAATATTTCTTTTCATATTTAAAGATTGGATCTTAATAATATTTTTAATTATATTTTTATAAATATAATTTTAATTTATTTTTTAAAACTTATAGATCAATATATTATTAAAAAAATATTTTATAAAAATAAAAATATTAAAATTTAGAGATATTTCTTTGACAATCTAGACATAGGTAACCATGTAGATATTTGTATTTATGAAATAAAATCAACTCTATTGGTACTATGCTGACATTCTCATTTATAAAAATAAATCACCGCTCAAGTATGGTGGCGCTATGCCGACATTTATGCTTTGAGCCATAGGATTGTTAATTTAGGATGAGATTCTCCACCCACAATGCAGAATTACAAATAACAAAATACCTCAAATTGCAGAGACTTTGCAATATATGTTTAATTAATTAATATATCTAGTTAGTTAATTAACACATTTAATCAACTAATTGTATAGAAAGGCTAGTACCAATGATTTCCATAAGCTTATTTCAATAATTAAACTTAGCAGCGAGCAGGGCTTATTTCAATAATTAAGAAAGAAACTCTACCTATAAGGCGTTGTTTACTTTACTCTTTTTTTTTGAATCTAATAATAATAATAAAAAAACAAATCAAAACAAAACAAAACAAAAAAATACATAATTAACCACTCATGAATAGCTAGCCACCCTGTTAGGAGAATTAATCCAAATAACATGTATATTAATGAAATATCCCAACATTTCTCCAAATAATAATCTACTCTCTAAGAGGCAAGCTCTTATATTTTTTTTAATAGCCATTACTCGATGGTGTTTACAACAACAACTTAACGTTGGAGACCCACATTAACCAGTGATTAAGGTCATGTTGACAGGATGAAATGTACCACCAACAAGAAGGGGGTCTCCTCGGTGTGAAGTCTCGATTACACTTCACATCGTTTGGGATATGAGCCCCATCTGGTATGTGGGCTTGACTACCACGATGAATGTTTTCACTCTTGGTTATCAAATGAGAAGGTGTCAAAGTGGGGACAATAATGAAATGTCGAGACAATGAAACAATATTAGCCCAAGATTGAAAGGCTGAAGAAATAGGTACAAACAAGTTTGAGGAGCAATAAGAAGAGGTATGCCATGAGATGGATTACTGAGCCAAAAACCAAATCAAGTATACATGACCAAGAACAAGCCAGAAGTTAATTGCAAAATAGTTCACAATATATCACCAACATGGTAGGAAATAAGTAAACACAGATTGAAAAGCAAAACATACATGCAAATAATATGAAGCAATCCATAACTTATTATGTATATGAAAGTACACAACAAATACAATAAAAATACCAGAAAACCAATACAACCACCATGAGTAAGCATGGGAATCAGTGCCAAAAATAAAGAACATCGTATTAATGTTGTTGCAACTTCAGGTACATATCTTGAAATTGGTCAAAGCCCAATAGTGGAACATGGGATGCACATAACATTTCCCAATGTAAAACCCTCGCCTCATTGCAACTCCACTCTACTAGCTATCAAGATTTGAGTGCCTCTAGCTCTCAAGCATAAACAAACTATCTAATCCTAGCCTAAAGTCAAGTGCTAAAGTCCTGTTGGTAATGAGGCATGAGGGTATATTTATAGGGATGAGGTGACTATTCACCTACCGTGACCCTTAACCTCCCCTCATGACTCTTGAACTTCCTCACTACTCTCTTATGCCAACTCACTAGTACATGCTCAATTGATCTCGACATGACCATTGACACCATGATGAGAACCTTTACATATTTATAGAAAAGAGCATGTAAGGAGAAAAGGAAAGTTTTGAGAAACCCTAGTGTTGGATCTCATTGCCGACATTACTGTGAAACCATGAAGGCATGAATTGTTGGACTACCTCTCATTGTGCCTTGATTACATCCAATCACCTCTTATTGTTGTGTTCTTCATTAAAACCCTAGTTTTTTGCTTCTGCGAAAACCCTAGCTCCCTTATTGTAGGTCACGTTCCTCCTCTCTCCCGTGATCTACAAGCAAACAAATTATATTATCCACATACATATTGGCACAAATTATATTATCCACATACATATTGGCAGTCAAAGAATAATACCAGAAAGATTAAAATAATGACTTAGAATGAAACACCAATTTTGACATTTGCATAGTCCCTTTTGTGACACAATGTTGATATGGCACTTAGTCCATATTAGATGATGTCGAGCCATAATTCAGAGATGATTTCACAACTAGTATTACAATATGTGACAATACTGGAATATCGCCACCGTTTCCAACATGTTTGGCACAGTGCCTTATCGAGGCTAGTACCACAAGTTATATGGATCACCACATTGTATGATTGTCTCTGGAGCGATTGTTTAAAATCACATTCCTATTGCATGTCCCCTCTTTAGCTAGTTTTTAATGTATAGGTTGACAATTGTGCCCAACATGAAATTATTTGTCATGAGTTGTTAAAATCAACTAGTGACAAATTTTAATCCTTGTATTCTCCCAACTCCATCATTTATTTTGTTGATGGATATCACACTCGATTTTACTAAGACCGTGAGCTTATCAATGTAGATTTAAAATTTTGTAGGGACCATTGAAACCTGTGTAACCCAACATGAGCGCATGCAACCATGACAAATCTCCTTTATACTGTATTGTCCACATGGGTTCCTCCCCATTAAGAATACTTTCGAAGTCCACATTTCTTGATTATACATATGTTGAATTTGGTTAATTTCCCAATTTTAATACCCACAACTGTTTGAGAAAACAAATCCCCAACTCTCATGTTAGAATCAAAATTGCCCACAAAATCTTCCATATCTACCTTGGAAAATTTATGTTACTAGACAAATTATCCAAACCTTTCTATTCCAAATTTGTTTTAGAGATGCCCGTCACTTCTCATGATAACACACTTCCAATCAAAACTGGATTCTCTTAATTGGAACTTTATGTTGAAACTGCATATGTTTCATGTCTCCTTTCTAATTAATAGATGGCATTACACATCGTCTGGATTTTCCCTTTCCCAAACACATTAATATCAAATAAGAAAAAATGTGTGAGGGCTTGATTAAGCACACAAGTTCACACTATCACCATTTAGAGGAGGTCACGCACTTTGGCTACTCCTTTTAAGCCTCATGATGCGATCTTGCAGCTTGGGTGGGGACGTGGTTTTCTGGAAGTCGCATAGTCACAATTGTATGTCGTAGTGAGAAATGATCATGGGCCTAAAGTGAAACTTTGCGACATTTTGGGAGGTATATTTTATAAGACCGATTATTTTAATGTAACTTGAATATGGTTATGTGTTGTAGCCTTAGGCATTGGATACCATGGAAACCACATAAGCATAGTATCAACAGTTTTCCTTATTTGAGCCTTTGCATGCAGTTTGGCCCATTTATACGATGCATCATTAGACATCCATTAGTTTACCAACCTACGGTTCTGCAAACAACATGACAATAATGTGTGATTCCTTGTACGCATACTCCTCTCAATCATTGAACATAAGCCACATACTTTCGTTATCATTAATTGAGCTATGGGAGTGTTTCCCTGAAGGATTGAGTTACATTCCCTTTTCAGTGACAGGTACCCACTCACAAATATGAAACACAACCTTTGGAGATAAAAATAAGATCTCTACCCATTTCACCATGTTTTATTGCGCCCTTTCGTGCATTGGACACATTGAAAGGAGGTCGCATTAGTCACATCCCGGTTGAAGTCACATTGTAGGGTTACTTCTGAGGCTCTTCCACGCGACTCTATGACTAGTCGCAGAGTCACACTTGAGTGAAGTCGCGACTTTCTGCTGTTGGAATATTAATTCCAACTGCCATGCAGGGACAACGACGATAACACAGTCAATTGGCGAATCCGCCATCGTGCAGCAGGAAAACAACTCAGGAAAAACCAGCTACCTTATCGGACTGCTTTTGCTCAGCAAGCGGTTTTCGTACAAACGCGCCTGATGCAATAAGATTTTGCCACGCGTAAAATGTACCTTCTCCAAAACAACCTTTCTATCGGGACATAAAGTTTGTTTGATTTGGCCAAGCGATGATCGTTGGATGAATGTGAAGATTGCTTGCTGTCGGATCGAGGTCAAAGCTGGGTATGCTCTGCAGGGCATGGAGATTACGTAAAGTTTTTTTTTTACCAATAAATTAATTTATGAAGTACCTTCGATCATAAATCTAATTCATATCGCCATGCTGAGAATTAAATGGCGTTCGTAAATATAGGTGAAATAATTAAGTTTAATGTTTTTTTGTTCCATTGACTTTTGTAATGAAACGGTGTGAAATGCACACCTTATAAAAAAAAAAAAAAGAGGAGATAGAGTCTATGGTTATCAGCATGCACAACAATGCATATGAAAATGAGTTGATGTTCATTGACATTGTATTGAAGACATACTGTGAAACGCACAACAGTGCGAGTAGAGAAGAACAAGGAAGAAGCGTGGTAATTTTTGTGTGGAGCTCGTGCATTGAAATGCATAGCAGTGAAATGTAATGTGAAGAATGGATATGTAAGAGAGGATCACACAACGGTGTGAAAACGAATTTGATGTGGAGCATATGCATTGTATGATGTATGTTTTTTGTGGTGTTGTCCATTCTGTAATGAAACAGAACATACGCATAGCAGTGCGAAATTAGAGCAACTAGCAAATGAACAGCAGTGCGTAGAAGAAAACAAAACCAGTGCAGGGGTTTTTGAAATGAGCAGCAGTGTGAAGATATTTTGTTGAAATGTGATGAGAAGAAAATGGAGCAGCATGTGTAAGGAACTACATCTACAGCAGTAAATGTAAGATTTTGTTTTTTACACAGCAGTGTCTGGTTGTAATCCCTCTGTGAGAGGAAGTGAATTTCTTGGTGAATCACTATGTTAAAGAGGAAGGTGCCTTTCAACACAGTCTCCGATGAATCCCTCTGTTAAGAGGAAGATCTGTTGTCTTTGGAGAATCCCTCTCTCAAGAGGAAGATGTTTTTCAGCATAGACTGGTAAATCCCTCTCGTTAAGAGGAAGATGCTCTTCAGCATTAACTCTTCGAGAATCCCTCTGTGTGAGAAAGATATTTTTGTAAAAGCAGTGCTGGTGAAATCCCTCTATTAAGAGGAAGATGTGTTTCAGCATAGACAGTGGTGAATCCCTCTGTTAAGAGGAAGACTCTTTTGTTTGTGGAACTGCATCTGAAGCAGTGTTGGTGAATCCCTCTATGTGAGGAAGACCTTTTTATAATAGAAGTTGTGTAATCCCTATGTTAAGAGGAAGATTTCCTTTTTTTTGTAACAGGAAGGTTTGAATAAGGAATACAAGTTTATTTTGGTGTTTGTGAAATTCTATTCTTCATATCTCCTCACAATTTTTTTTTTTTTGTTCCGCTAGGTTAAAGGTCTTGGAGAGAAACAGAGCACTGTCTCTGTGTTCAGTGTATTTTGTTTTTGGAATTTTACCAGAAAAATTTCCAACAGTGGTATCAGAGCTAGTTCAGGCTCTTTGAAGGTGTCAAAGAAGCTGAAGGAAGGAGTTTTTTTTTGCTGCAGCAGTTTCTCAGCAGAGTGAAGACTCAGTCAAGAAAGGATCCAGGTATTTCACAAGTTTTTTTCTGTGTTGTTGTTGAAGAAACAGTCAGTGGTTTTAAAAAAACAGTCAGGTATTTGAAGCATAGTTAAGAATGGCGAGGTCAAAGAAGAAAGTCTCCAATCCTCCTAAGGATGTGTCTCCCTCTACTACCAAAATAGAAGACAATCAATTTGAAAGCATTCTATTTGAGGTTCCAAGGTTCAATGGGAAATTTTATATATGGGAAATAAAAATGAAGACTTTCTTACAATCTAAAGGGATTGAAATTTGGGAATCAGTGATTCATGATAGCAGGATGGATAAAGAATCCAAGGAGTACAATGCAAAAGCAGCAAAGACAATCTTGGATGGGTTGCCTGATTCTGTAATGAAGAATCTAGGAAAATATTCATCAGCAAAGGATATATGGGACAACCTTCATGACCTTCACGCAAAGGGAGCACTGACCATGACCATCAGTCAAGAAGGAAATTCTGAACCTATCATAGTAGCTAAAAATGAGAAGGTTGACCTCATCAAGCTTCAAGTACAAGAAAGGGATGAAGAGCTCGCCAAGCTTAAGAAGGAAATTGATCAAAGCAAAAGGAAGCATCATGAAGAAGTCATATCCATGACAAATCAATTGAATAAAGCAAAGAAGCAGGAAGATACCTTGTCAAGTCGACCTGAACAAAGGCACAAGAGAGTGAACAAACTTGTAGAAGAGATTGGACAGTACAAGGTAGAGGTCTCCTCCCTGAAGTCTCAATTACAAGAAGCCAGAAAATAGGCACAAGAAGCTGAGAAGAGAATGGAAAGCAGTCAAGCAAAGAATGAAGAAATGAAGTCAGATATAATCTCCCTTAAAATAGTAGTAGCTGAAGCTACTCGTAGCAAGGAAGAAACTGAGGAACAACTTACAAAGAAGAATAATGAGTGTGAAAGATTGGAAGAAGAGATTGTCCTCCTCAGAAAAAAAGTTGAAGGGATGAACAAAATCATGAAGAGCTCTCAAGCCTTGGATGGCATGCTCAGCTATCACAGATGTCCATCTGATAAATCAAGACTCGAGTATGTAGGTGAACCCTCAAACAAGAATGAAAATGCTTTAAGCAAAGGAGGTGTGAGAAAGGCAGAAAGAAATTGTGATTCTCCTAGTTCCAGCAAAGGCAAGGAGAAAAATCAAGGATACAATAGAAGTAATCCTATTCCAAAAAGAAATGTAGATGATGTCAAAGAGGCAAGAGGGAATGGTAATCATCAAAGGATCTCAAGGAAAAAAGGCTTCAGAAGTACATCAAGGAAACCACCATCTACCAGGTACCAAAGTTCATTTTTTGGTCATTGTTATTCTTGTTCAAACTTTGGTCATATGACAAAAGACTGTAGAGCATTTCATAGAGATAGATGTTATGGTCTCCGACAACCTCCAAGAAACAATTAAATCATGAAATCTTATTCATGAACAATGTAGAATGCTTCAAGTGTCATAACATTGGGCATATGGCACGTGATTGTAGCTTAACATGGGCTCTTACACAAGCTAGAACCATGCAAAAGGAGAAAGTTACACAATTATGGAGAAGGAAGGAAATACAGTCCAAAAGTTCCTTGAGCTCCCCACCTAATCTAAGTTTCTTTTAAGAAGACTCTCCCAAAAGGAGACGATGCATGTAGTTAAGGGGAGCCTGTAATTCTTGATCATTATTGATGAACTATATTAACTGTCATTATTTGATGAAAATCTTCTTATAGGGGAGAGATAAGGAATTAAATCTGCCTTAAAAGTAGAGAAGAAAAGGTTCCAGGATAGCTTGGAGATGCAAATATTGGAAATCTTGCCTGAGGTAGAGAGAAAGAGGATATTATATGATTGGAGTGCCTGAGCACAACAGTGAAAGCGATGAAAGGAAAGCTGATACGAATAGGCAGAAAAGTTATGAGTTTTTTAAGGAAGTGTTTGGGTATGACTAAATGCCCAGCAATTGAAATTAAAGGGGAGTGTTGGAATATTAATTCCAATTGCCGTGTAGGGACAGCGATGGCAGCACAGTCAATTTGCGAATATGCCATCGTGCAGCAGGAAAACAGCTCAGGAGAAACCAGCTACCTTATCGAACCGCTTTTGCTCAGCAAGTGGTTTTCGTACAAACGCGCCCGATGCAATAAGATTTTGCCACGCGTAAAATGTACCTTCTCCAAAAAATCCTTTCTATCAGGACATAACGTTCGTTTGATTTGGTCGAGCGATGATCATTGGATGAATGTGAAGACTGCTCGCCATCGGATCGAGGTCAAAGCTGGGTACGCTCTGCAGGGCATGGAGATTACGTAAAGTTTTTTTTTTTTTATGAGTAAATTAATTTATGAAGTAACTTCGATCATAAATCTAATTCATATCACCATGCTGAGAATTAAATGGCGTTCGTAAATATATGTGAAATAATTAAGTTTAATGTTTTTTTGGTCCATTGAATTTTGTAATGAAACGGTGTGAAATGCACACCTTATTAAAAAAAAAAAAAAAAAAAAAAGAGGAGATAGAGTCTATGGTTATCAGCATGCACATCAGTGCATATGAAAATGAGTTGTTGTTCGTTGACATTGTATTGAAGACATACTGTAAAACGCACAACAGTGCGAGTAGAGAAGAACAAGGAAGCAGCGTGGTAATTTTTGTGTGGAGCTCATGCATTGAAATGCATAGCAGTGAAATGTAATGTGAAGAATGGATATGTAAGAGAGGATCACAGAGCAGTGTGAAAATGAATTTGATGTGAAGCATATGCATTGTATGATGTATGTTTTTTGTGGTGCTGACCATTCTGTAATGAAACAGAACATACGCACAGCAGTGCGAAATTAGAGCAGCTGGCAAATGAACAGCAGTGCGTAGAAGAAAACAAAACCAGTGCAGGGGTTTTTGGAATGAGCAGCAGCGTGAAGATATTTCGTTGAAATGTTATGAGAAGACAATGCAGCAGCATGTGTAAGGAGTTACATCTACAGCAGTAAATGTAAGATTTTGTTTTTTACACAACAGTGTCTAGTTGTAATCCCTCTGTGAGAGGAAGTGAAGTTCTTGGTGAATCCCTCTGTTAAAGAGGAAGGTGCCTTTCAGCACAGTCTCCGGTGAATCCCTCTGTTAAGAGGAAGATCTGTTGTCTTTGGAGAATCCCTCTGTCAAGAGGAAGATGTTTTTCAGCATAGACTGGTAAATCCCTCTGGTTAAGAGGAAGATGCTCTTCAGCATAATCTCTTGGAGAATCCCTCTGTGTGAGGAATATATTTTTGTAAAAGCAGTGCTTGTGAAATCCCTCTGTTAAGAGGAAGATGCTTTTCAGCATAGACAGTGGTGAATCCATCTGTTAAGAGGAAGACTCTTTTGTTTGTGGAACTGCATCTGAAGCAGTGTTGGTGAATCCATCTATGTGAGGAAGACCTTTTTATAACAGTAGTTGTGTAATCCCTCTGTTAAAAAGGAAGATTTATTTTTTTTGTAACAGACATGTTTGAATAAGGAATACAAGTTTATTTTGGTGTGTGAGAAATTTTGTTCTTCATATCTGCTCAGAATTTTTTTTTTGTTCCGTTGTGTTAAAGATCCTGGAGAGAAACAGAGCATTGTCTTTGTGTTCAGTGTATTTTGTTTTTGGAAATTTACCAAAAAAATTCCCAACAGTGGTATCAGAGCTAATTCAGGCTCTTTGAAGGTGTCAAAGAAACTGAAGGAAGGAGTTTTTTTTTGCTGCAGCAGTTTCTCAGCAGAGTAAAGACTCAGTCAAGAAAGGATCCAGGTATTTCACAAGTTTTTTTTGTGTGTTGCTATTGAAGAAACAGTCGGTGGTTTTAAAAACACAGTCAGGTATTTGAAGCATAGTTAAGAATGGCGAGGTCAAAGAATAAAGTCTCCAATCCTCCTAAGGATGTGTCTCCATCTACTACTAAAATAGAAGAAAATCAATTTGAAACCATTTTATTTGAGGTTCCAATGTTCAATGGGAACTTTTATATATGGGAAATAAAAATTAGGACTTTCTTACAGTCTGAAGGGATTGAAATTTGGGAATCAGTGATTGATGATAGCAGGATGGATAAAGAATCCAAGGAGTACAATGCAAAAGCAACAAAGACAATCTTGGATGGGCTGCCTGATTCTGTAAAGAAGAATCTAGGAAAATATTCATCAGCAAAGGATATATGGGAGAGACTTCATGACCTTCACGCAAAGGGAGCACTAACCATGACCATCAATCAAGAAGGAAATTCTGAACCCATCATAGAAGCTAAAAATGAGAAGGTTGACCTCATCAAGCTTCAAGTACAAGAAAGGGATGAAGAGCTCGCCAAGCTTAAGAAGGAACCTGATCAAAGCAAAAGGAAGCATCATGAAGAACTCATATCCATGACAAATCAATTGAAGAAGGCAAAGAATCAGGAAGATACCTTTTCAAGTCAACTTGAACAAAGGCACAAGGGAGTGAAAAAACTTGTAGAAGAGATTGGACAGTACAAGGTAGAGGTCTCCTCCCTGAAGTCTCAATTACAAGAAGCCAGAAAACAGGCACAAGAAGCTAAGAAGAGAATGGAAAGCAGTCAAGAAAAGAATGAAGAAATGAAGTCAGATATAATCTCCCTTAAAATAGTAGTAGCTGAAGCTACTCGTTGCAAGGAAGAAACTGAGGAACAACTTACAAAGAAGAATAATGAGTGTGAAAGATTGGAAGAAGAGATTGTCCTCCTCAGAAAAAAAAGTTGAAGGGATGAACAAAATCATGAAGAGCTCTCAAGCCTTGGATGGCATGCTCAGCTATCACAGATGTCCATCTGATAAATCAGAACTCGGGTATGGAGGTGAACCCTAAAACAAGAATGAAAATGCTTTAAGCAAAGGAGGTGTGAGAAAGGCAGAAAGAAATTGTGATTCTCCTAGTTCTAGAAAAGGCAAGGAGAAAAATCAAGGCTACAATAGAAGAAATCCTATTCCAAAAAGAAATGTAGATGATGTCAAAGATGCAAGAGGGAATGGTAATCATCAAAGGATCTCAAGGCAAAAAGGCTTCAGAAGTACATCAAGGAAACCACCATCTACCAGGTACCAAAGTTCATTTGTTGGTCATTGTTATTCTTGTTCAAACTTTGGTCATATGGCAAAAGACTGTAGAGCATTTCATAGAGATAGATGTTATGGTCTTCGACAACCTCCAAGAAACAATTTTACAGGAAGAAATCATGAAATATTATTCATGAACAATGTAGAATGCTTCAAGTGTCATAACATTGGTCATACGGCACGTGATTGTAACTTAACATGGGCTCTTACACAAGCTAGAACCATGCAAAAGAAGAAAGTTACACAAGTATGGAGAAGGAAGGAAATACAGTGCGAAAGTTCCTTGAGCTCCCCAGCCAATCTAAGTTTCTTTTGAGAAGACTCTCCCAAAAGGAGACAATGCATATAGTTAAGGGGTGTTGGGTTGTGTTATATTCTTTCCACATAGTTAATAGGGGGTTTGAGGGGTTTGTGCATGATTTTTGCACTTGTTTTTTGGACGCGATGGTTTTCAGTCCATGGTATTGGATGCGATGGTTTTTCGGTCCATGGTATTGGATGCTTTGGCATGTATAAATATGTATTGTAACATTGAAAGGAACATAATGA